>JAVFBX010227707.1:0-10997 GCA_034783855.1 Mopalia kennerleyi | reverse complement strand
TTACCTTCCCTGATTATTTCTGGGTTATTTGTACACGAAAGTCACAAAATAATCAATGTTTGAGCCGGAATACCCATCTATCTTCACAGTTTTGCGCAATGTTTAAATAAAAAAATATAAAGTACAAAAGATGGCCTGCTTCCACATGGATTCGAACCAATGGCCAGCGCTATAACCAACTGGGTTCTCACTACAGATCCACCGTCATCCTTTCAATGTAGATAATAATGGTCTTTTTTTTAAGTTGGTGGAGAAAAAACGACATTTGTGTCCGTTCTGAATCGCTTTTCTGGAAAATACATGTAACGTTCTGTCAAAATTATTTCGGTTTCAATCAAATATTTTTTCAGTTCCTAGTGTTGCCCTTTTGCTCATAATCTACAAGAATTGTGTTGTTCTGTATTGGTATTGTATCTCACCAACAGCGCTTGTCACGTACTAGGCCACCACACCGTAATATTAGTTAAATAACCCTTTGTATGACGTAAAAGCTTATTAAACTCGACTCAAATAAGGTATATTTATGCTTTTTACTTTAGCACACTATAAAGACGGTACAACCGCCATGTAAGATATGACGTTAATGTAAGTGTTACGCTAAGGGGATAATGTTTGTGTAAGGGTTTGTGTTTACCAGACCTAAGAATTCACGTTTTTTCTTACATGATGGACATGCCATATGGACACTTTATTAATCTGACAATGATTCATGTTTAACCACTCATCGGTACACTTTTAGGGAATAATTTTCTGGTTACCCTTTAAATTTGTCGCTGAACAGAACTCCAGCGTAGTAATATCATTTATAAAGTTGATATTTTACTATCAGAGTTCTAGTATATGAACAGAAATGTATCTCCGTCATAGTCTTCTTAAGATAACCCAACACACCTGCCATTGTAAATAAGCTACTCAAACCAGAATAGTTAAACAGAATAAATAACGCCCCGGTTATAAGTTGCTTATTGTAAGCACATATTGTTTTACTCTAACGAGATGCAGACTACTTTATAGCTACTTTTTATTATTAGTTTTTCCATTCTTGTTATAAACCCAAGTACTCTTAGAAAAATATGGCTTTAATGGAACCATTTTAGGGGTTTCAGTGCGCTATATATACGTTAAAACTAAGTACAAATGTTGGCATACACAGGCACAGTTGAAATGATCCACTTGCTCTTTTATGCGAAACTAGGAAAATTACTCTATGTAATCATGTAGCGAGTAACCCGCGTGCACTTATTGCTGTGCTCAGAATCTAATACTGTACATAAATTGTCATGTATATGTAATGTATCTTTTACAAAAATATGTTATCATCTATTAATCTGTGTTACCATGTACGTGTATCCAGGAAAGTATGTGTAGCAGACATATAGGCTTCCAGACTACATCTGGCCCGCGGCCGTGGCTTAGTGGTTAGCGAGCGCGCTTACATAAGCCAACTTCGATGTATCGTTCACAGGATCTAGTCGGTCTGTCGACCCTCAGGTATATGAGTGAGTCACACGATGTAGCTCTCGCAATCGCGGTGTGGTTTTTACCAGGTTTCTTCCCGGTTTTCCACCGTAATTAGGCCAGGAACATTGTGAAGTGGACAATCCGTCGTCATAGAAGTAAAATACCCTTGAGTACGACGTTAAACCCCAATCAAACAAAAATCCAGACTACATCTGTTTGACATAAATTAAAAACAAAATAAAACCCTTGAATGAAAGGCCTTTTTACGTTAATTTATTTAAAAGAACTGACAGATATTCATGTATTTGTTGTTTTCTTCGTAATAAACGTCACTTTTATACAGTTATATATTTTCACTCATTTCACATCTGCTTCATATACATACTTATTGAAGTATTAATGCTGACCATTGTCTCCAATGTTCTCTAATAAACTACACCTATGCTTAGCGGTGTGCTGTATAATTGTCCGTCAGTGATTGCCTTCCTTTGAGAAAAAGTGTCCAACCCCTGGGACGAAGTTCAGGAGGGGTGTAATTTGCTTATTAAGCTCGTGTTTGCTTTCGTTTCCCACATGTAGAGTAGACCGTCTATGCTATACGGTACCAGTTTCTAGATTCGTATCTATCAACTGAGTATGTTTGCCGTTCGTAATTACTTCACGCTATCTTGTCTCCTGATGCGTTATTTTGAGGATAATACTTTCTTACAGACGACAGTGGGGAAAACAAGTTTGTAGACTCTGATCCGTCCTGGAATCAGACCCCAATCTCTCAGCCTCCGTCACCAAAACACCAGTCCGGTCACCGAATAACTGCCAGTGTTTTAGCGTTGATATTGACCATTTCGCGGCACAGGAGACGGAGACCAGATTGTTACTTTTACGTGAATGTATCTCGGTCAATGATTGCTTGGCAAAATTTCTGGCTGCACGACAAAGTCAGATTACAAGACACGGCCGCAATAAGTATTATAAGAAAAACAAATGTTAAACTAAAATCTTTCTTAAATGTAACATTGGAAATGCATACACTTGTTTAGCCGTACCATCCGATTAAGATTTGACCGATAGTCTGTTTCGTTAAAACAACTGTTAAATGTAAATGACCATTGAAACACAGTCCGATTGAGCTAATTTTGACAAACATTGACGTGAACTTTTCAAGTCGTTTGAGTTGAAAGCATGGAATTTGTAATATCTGTTCCATTCCCACCGTTGTTAACAAACGGTCGGGTTTTCGGACTGCCCACGAGGCTGTTCAGTCCATAAGATGTGGATCGATGTTTACTTGACGGGTCCGTCTGATGTTCTCACTGTGTGTTATTATACACAGGACTGACGTCAGACCTCCAAAAGTCGCCATTTCCGCCATGTTTTCGATTACTTCAGAGAATGTTTGCCAGAATAATAGTGTCGGGTACATAACTAGGGGATGTGCTGAGTGGAGAAGCCAGACACGTCCGTTATCTATCATTTTGTCTTGTGCTATACATAGGTATTGACAATAACGTAGCAGATGTCCTTATATTAATGGAGTATTTAAATACCGGTATACTAATTTAGCTATCATATTCTCTATCGGCTGTCGTACTTGGTGCTGGTCTCAAGATATAAAATTCATATAAAACCAGAAACAAAATTAAGTAAGGAATACGATGGCAGCAAGCCCACTTGAATTCCATCAGTCTCCGTTAAATAAACAAACGTTCAGAAAACCAACGTCTACATGAACAGATCTAGTTAAACACTTACTTTTGCAAGGATAACGGAATTTGCGAGAAAATATGTGAATGTCAACAAATGTCCAAACTACCTTTAGTCCTGACAGTGACAGTTTTGGAAATCAACGTATTCGATAATCACTGTGTGAAAACTCCAGTAGCCTACATTCAATAACCGGACTCAAATTGATATACAGAAAGACTAGGCCCATTTTAAGCCCCTAGTATAGGACTGTGGTGGCTATGGTGGCTTAATATAGTGTTAAAGGGGCAAAACAGTCGTCTTTGTAAGGCGAGGATTCTGTTTGACACCGTTTTATGAGTAAGCGTTCTTAACTCGTCGTATTTACGAACAGATATCGCATGTTTACAATTTGATCTGTCAAATGAACTCAATCTGGTTGGGAAAACGGCAGGAGGAGTAATCCTTATTTGTGTTATCAAATAGGTCCCAAGGCCGACCAGACTCCGTTTTAATAGCGAACAATTCAGTTGATCGGCAGCTTAAGTGAGATCAAAATGTGTCATGATATGTCGCAGCTGAGATGTTCCCAAGGACAATTCAGTATCATGTCGTATGTGTTCAGTTGAGACTTAATTGTTTCTTGATACCTATACAGAGTTTTTCATACCACCAGACGCCAAATAGCCCTATGTCTTATTCAATATTACAACTTGAGGGTCCGGTATGGACCTGGTCAAGGGGGTCTGAATCTACGCAGTATTGGAGACTTGTCAGTTTTGTTTCATCTTGATATATTCAGTGACGACTCGCTAGAAAACGATTTTCTGTCCACCTATGATATTGGTCAGATTTTATCATGAGTACACGGACAAGTGAATAAAATATTTGTTTTACTTTAAGCCGAGGAAGAGCATTGAGATTATGGCCTCAATCGCTACTTATTGCACACAAGGCTCAATTTAGCTAACAAACATTATCCATATGTCATGCGCGTAATTACTACAACGAAACTCAGAGTTATTCAATCTATCGACCATCCTCCATGCACAATCTGGGTGGGATTACACTGAATATCGCTTTGTATATTTTGCACATTGATTTTTTCGTTCATCTTGCAAATGTTATCGAAAGAAACACACAATGTTCAGAGCACATTTAGAGTGTAAATATTTTTTGACAGTATAGTTTATAGAATTTACAAATTGCCTTGATTGACACGTATACACGCGAGTCTCTTTTCATTTGAAGAAATATATTGGACCCAAATGAGACTACACTCTCATGCCGTATATACTTCACAAATCAAACGATGTGCGGCTCTTTAGGACTCGATACAAATGACGATACGCATAAGAACATAGTTGCTGGTAATTTTATCGTTTTTTTGTTTTGCATATTTCTAATGCCTGCACATCGTAGGATATTTATATACATGATAGGAGGAAAGGGGCACATTTAAATCAAGTATTTCCCACATTGTCGTTGTGTCTCTTTACGACACTCGTCTGTTAACATATTTCTTTTGCTGAATTTACTTTTAGAATATTTTCCCTGTTAAGAAAATAGCATTATACAAGTCACACAAACTGAAATCTACTTCTCCTGTGTCAAGGAATTGCATAGACACTTCATTTAAAATGCAGATAACCAGTCAAGAAATCTCATTTGTTCTGGTTGCGAACTAAGCGTATTTGCGACATGCATACAGGCGTAATTAAGCTGACCAATCAATCACCAGGGTAAACTTAACGTGAATTCAGCACACAACGTGGAGATGTAAGACTACTATAAGACAAGAATAGTGTACTGAGCACGCTTTTTCTATCGAGGCAAGAAACCGAAAAGTTTGAATGGAATAAATAGATGGGGTTTTGTGTTCCATGATTTTTAAATGGCATTGAAGCTTCTTTGGCCAACATTTGTATTTAGAAGAAAACCAGTTTCGGCTCAATCCTGTTGGCTTTAATCAATTAGCTTACTTCTTACAACTTTTTCTTCACGTGTTTAATTGATTTTACTGTTAATTAAAAGAAGAAATTTCTTTAAATAGCTCATTTTTTTTCAAATGGATGTGAAGTAATTAGGCGTCTGTAGACTATATGTCGTCTGAATAATCTGATATTAGCATTGCCCTCTCCGTGTTCACAACAAAGCGTCAAAATCATTATAAAGCTGGTTAAACTAGAATGAACAATGCAAAGCAACAATCAAAACAAGTACATCTCAACCGACACATTTAACCTAGATGCTTTTATATTGTTAATATTACACCTGTATTCATATATTGCCAATATTGTTTGTTTTGAATCGTTATGATATTGGACATAAGGTGTATAACAAAAACTGATGTTAATTCACGTACACTAATTACAGTATAGTCTTTATTCCTTAAGTTGCTTCATTCAGTGAGATACTCTCTGTTGCAATAATTTTATATACTACAATCCACTGGCATCTCTTTAGAACGGTATTTCATTGACAAATTCATTATTTTAGTAGACCTGATCGTGTTCACAAATTCGTTTATCATAACAATTCAAACTTATTAAACGAAGGTAGTAATTTTTATTTATTCCGTGAGTCCGGAGAGGAATAAAGGAAATTACTACCTGAATTTCATAAATTTGCTATCCAGGTCACGAATTTGAGATACTATTCATCTCATCAGTGCCCTGCTGTAACAGATTTCATCAGAAATCAAAATTTGTTTTCGACTCGCTGTCGGGAGAGAACCGAGAATTGGTATATACACGTTAACATCTGGGTCAGTGTTAAGCGGCCATCGGAGTTATCAGCACCCGCATAACAGAAAACAGTCCCAGTTGAAATGAAATATTTACTCCACTGAAATATGCGAAAATGGAGCGCAAAATAGATTTAGTTCCAGACAATATCCAACAATTAGTCTTCACCCATAAATTAGTATTACAAAGACATGTGAACAGCAGCTAACATATCGAACTGCATGTCTTGATGAGCGTTGTACTATGTTAGTACATGAACCCGAACGTATGAGTGGATCAAAAGGGAAGACGTGTTAAATCCCCGGTCATAAATCAGTTGATGATTCTATTACACAAACACATCAGCGGATGCCAAAGGCTCATTGTTTTAACTGATATGAGCTGGGATTGCCAAATTGCAGTTCAGCCATGGTTGTTTTCGATCTGTGCAGACGCCATTAGCAAGTACATGTAGTGATATAAAATAGTCTATGAAAGTTATAGCCTTTCATTGTTTGAATTTTGGCCCTGGACACAAACCAATCAAGCAGAGTGTTGTAAAGCTGTATTACAAGCGTGGAGCAATAAATATCATATGGCTGTATAGCACTGAAACTTACTCCGTTATGGAATACATGTGACGTATTTAATACTTATTAGTTTTCAAGCGTTTCCTACCTTTTGACGCGAGTAAATGTTTTGGTGTCTAAACACCAAATTATATAGAGTATTAAATGAGACTGTAGGGTTTAGGGGTTTCAGCTTGAGACATAGATCACAGTGGCGTTGTTAACACCTTTGTCGCTAGTTTGACACCGAGTGAAAACCCGAGCCGTCTAAGGCGTCGAGGGTTTTGACGAGTTGTCAAACGGACGACAGAGATTTTAACAACACCACTAAGGCTGATGTCGAGGATTTAAACACCATTTTAACCCGAAAAAATTTAGATCTCCCGCTGCTTTAAAAGTGGCTCTTCCTTAATTTTCCCTTGTTTGTAGTAAACTGTCAACAACCAATCATAAAAAGAAAGTGACATCCCCTGACATCAAGTTATGCCGTGACAACGCCATCCGACTCGGTAGAGATGTAAAACAGTGGAAAACCCAACAACCAATTCCTTATTTCTTTTAGAAAAGAATTAAGAAAACAAAATTTGTAGTGAAGCCGGCCATGTCCTATTTTTTAGTTATCGGAAATTTGGTAGATGAACAATCGCACGCTGGGATGTAACGTGTGTTTACGCCCTCGGGAATTGGAAATGTCACAACACAATAAGTTTGTTTAAGGACAATGAATGTCTTCATTTCAAAAGAAAGAAAAATAACTCTGTTTTCGTCTTCAAGATGAATTTTAACCATTGGTATGCTCATACATCCTTACTCTTAATGCATCCATTTTAAAAAAAGTACCATGGATTTACCATTGAATGGGGCCAATGTACCATGGTTTTACACGGTATTTTGGCCTACACCATGGTATTTTTTTTATTAGTCGCGCGAGGGTTGAGAAAAAGGCCAAATTACCTGCTTTTTCATTTCGGCATTATGAACTTCCGGTTTGTAGGCATTAACGTAGTTTTAAGTAATGTGGTTTTGCGTTTCGTCGTGAAATATACAAAATATCTCCGTATTCCTTTTATTTTATATCACAAAACCAATCAATTTGTGATAAATGCACATAGAATAACAAAATCACATTAGAATCACCACCGATTCCGAAAGATAGAAACGCCCCTTTAGTGTGACAGCTGTCAAAACGTACCAGTATCTAGATATCCGTAATATGTGCATATATCTGGAACATTGGGCTGGTTTGTTCGGTTTTTTAAAAATGGATTCTGTTTGACTGGACTAATTGCAATGTAATAAGTAAATCGACAGATCTGTTTTTCTCAGCTAATTGCCATGCAGTATATCTGTCATATGTCACATAGGCCTACTGCAGAGTCAGATCATGTAGTAGTTGCATTTGTACAGGATACTTTTTTGTTCAACGATAAAAAATTGCTGAACTCGTGCTGCAAAAAACAACGGCGATGGTATCAGGGGAGTTAAAGAATGGATTCTGACGGCAAATCTTACCCACCTTTTAATTACGGTAATTGAGGGTTTTTTTTAAATTTTCAGTTAATGTTTAATCACTTTGCTGGAGCGTAACCTTGTACTCAAGGGTATTTAACTTATATGACAATTACTAATCCTCAACAAGTAATTAGCTCCCTGTGATTACCGAAGTCATCACAAATGTGACTCCCTCATGCATGTATAGTCCTGCGTCGATTAACGGAGAATTGAACTTGTGTGAACTGAAACAATGCCCACGCATTCTTAAGCACATTTAATCGCAACAAATAATAACACAAAAGCTGGATAATATGCTGAATATTTTATTTTGATTGGATACTAAAGTTAATTACCCCCTTTTGCTAAAAAGTAAATGACTGCCATTACTTCAAAGTCATTGGAAAAACCATTTTTTATTTTGAATTATTAATATATTTTGTTTCTTCATTTGATAAGGGTTTTACGCCGCATTTAAGGTTATTTCCTTCACATGGCAGCGTGCCAGACTGATGGGTGGATAAACCACCCTTATCGCCACCGGCCACAAGTAGAAGACAACATGCAGAGGACAATAACACAATACGATGACACCCATATTGATCTGCTTCGTCTGGCAGCCAGTACCGGTCATTGCCCTACCTCGACCTTTCAACTGGAGGGCAGGAAGTCAATATAAAATACTATGTTTTTAAATATACAATAAACATGTATTTTAGAGAAAGAATATATTGCAATTATATTTGCTTGTGGATGTCATCGCTGTCAAAGTTTTACTATACTGTATGCTTGTATTTAAATGCAGTGTTATTAAAAGCAATAATGCATTTCAATAAACGACAAAATACAGGGAATAACTTTTACTTTCTGTTTATCGTATTTAACTTCTCCTTCTTGTCTGTCTATTTTTTTTTCACATAAAGTCCGACATATATTTTCTTTTTAACAAGCTTTAGTAACAGGTGGGCACTCTCCTAAGATGTTAATAATGGCTGACATGTGTCGGTAGGAGAGGGACAGTGCGAAAATAAAACCATAATGCTAATCAGACGTTAAAATCTACGGTACAATACACTCAGCAGCTAAAAAGACGTATTTCACAAAGCCCGCAGTTTGTACATTTATCTGATGAGTTCACTACTGACAAATGTCAGCAAAAATTAAATATCGTAAGAAAATTACCATCTCTTTTGGTTTTAGAAATTAATTTTATAGCTGTTGGTGTCAGCTAAAGGCTCTAAACAAGTCTGTGCTTACTGTGAACTCGTCTTGTCTGTAACCTTGCATGAAACGTGTAGCCTACTTGTATAAGAAGACGGCTTTAACGGCCAGTCCACACGTACCGGTACTGGGTATTTTTTTCAGTCACTTCGCCAGATTACTTAATATTCTGCCGGTATATATTCGAACACGTTTAGCAAGAGAATAAACGAAACAAGAAATAAACAAAATGCCATCCTAAATACTAAGCAGAAAGATAAAACATCATGTCATGGTTCTAAGTACATGTATTATTATAAAAAAAACTGAACGTTACAACAATTTCAACATCGCATAACCACCTGGCTGCCAATTCCTCAAAATGTCCTGATGTGCGTTGTCCTGAGTTCGAACCACGGCATCAGTGCCTGAACAGAAAGAAATCTTTAATTTAAGCAGAAACATATTATTAGAAAAATCCATAAGATCACAGCGATCTGTTCAGTTTACTTAAATATATGTAGGGCTTACGCCCGAAGTGTTCGATGTCGAAATATTGTAGCGAGTAAAAATATCCAATATGGCGGCCTTACGTGGAACGGTGTATTCAGTGCAAGTCTGTGAAGCGAGGGAGTCGGAACAGAGATGAATAAAGCGATCATAGTTGTCTAGTTAATACGGTTGAGCTGTACTCCTTTCTGTATGATATATATTTGCTCACGGCACGTAACCCACAGAGGTTTAGAATGGAATATCTTACCGTGACAAATCTCGGTACCTTGACCACAACCAAGAAAAAGATTATGTAATTCATAGACTAATGTTTACATTCGGCCGTAGTTTTGGATGTCAATACAATTTAAGGTCAGACCAAAATTGTACAATGAAACGTAGATTTGTCGTTGTGATCGATGAGAGCATTCGGCAGAGTTTAAAAAAAAATATGATAATATCGCCGAGGCAGACACATGAAATATTAATAAAAATGTATGTTATGAGATATCACGCTCCTAACAGTATATAGTATATTATACCAGCATCTTGTTTCATCGATATATATCCTCATAACCCCATGTAATGTTCTTTGTTAGATATTAAGGACATTCAATATTGTAGTTTCTTTTGGGCTATCTTGTGAGTTCGGGTGCTTGTCCACAGAGTAAGTAGGACATTGGGTTGGAATTTCACTTTGCAACTGGATATTGACTAACTGGGCTATTGTCCTCGGGAATTGACGTGGGGCCGTTATAGGATAACAGTTGTTTGAACAGGGACCCACTGGTAACGCTTTTAACCCATAAATCTTAATGTGGGCTGGCAGAAGAAAGGCGCCCATCGTCACAGATGTTTATCACGGGCCAGACTTATATAAAAAGTTAACCAGATAATTTAAAGATCAATTTGTTCTGGACGTTATGCTATATCCACTCATTATTTTAACTGTAAGCCATTACCGTTATATGTATAAAAATAATTTTCTTTATTTTACTTCGTAACCTATTCAACCAAAAAGGTTGATTTTCCATTGGGACGAAACAAATTTACAGGACATGACATGGGCTGATATTTACAGATATTTACAAACTAAATAAGTACATAATATAGATATGTTATTATCTGTACACAATTCCGTTCTTATTTTAGGAATGGTGAAATTCTTATTCGCACTGTAACGAAGTGCGAGTCTTAGAACTACACCGTATGAACAAAACATTTGAGAAGGGTGGACAGTCACTTTTTTAAATTTGTAAACATTTGTACACCAGTATGGTATGCAATTCTTTGCTCAAGAGGTTTTGTTTGTTTGTTTGATTGGTGTTTAACGTCGTACTCAAGGGTATTTCACTTATATGACGACGGAGACAAA
>JAVFBX010227696.1:0-10997 GCA_034783855.1 Mopalia kennerleyi | reverse complement strand
CGTTGTACATCAATTATCTGCCAAGGGTTGTAATGCAGAGTTGCTCGGATATAAAACCCTTGGCTAGAGAAGATGACTGGATCTATGTATCTTACCCCTCACAATAATATGCAAACATTCGAATCCGTTCATAAATTCATTAAAAACTTGTCTCCACTAACAATCTAGTTGATATTTGACATATTAAATGCTATAGTGCCATATATTTGCTAAAAGTGTATAAATAAGCTTGTTTAAGTTCGAAATATGTACAACCAGGCGAGAAATCAGACATGTCTGTCTAAAGTATGACATTATTCAAACACATTTAAATTTCATGCAAATTGAGAGTTTGTTTGTTTGTTTGATTGATGTTTAACGTCGTGCTCAAGGGTATTTCACTTATATGACGACGTGCCAGCCCAATGGGTGAAGGAAACCATTCTCGACTCCACTGGCAACAAACAAAGACAAGACGAGACAAATACAGGACAATAACAGGACGCAATACAGACATCACAAACAGATCGGCTTCCTGTTCCCCTCTTGCTCTGAGAGCATCAGGGCAACATGAAGCAGCCACTCGCCGCAAATTGAGAGAAAAAAAAAAAAAAGAATTCGGCGTAGATACATGTAGTTGTTGATAAATCATAACGCTATTCCGTGTTTCCATTGTATCATGCCAAGTGTAAATGTTGTGAAGTTTTCATGTTTTAACTAAAAATCATATAAATGCATTATATGTTATTTGTTTTTTGCGAGTAGACCCTTAGTGGCCTTCGGGCTGTGGGTCATCCTCCTAAAATAAATAAAATATTATAATAACATATAACCTATTCTATACTCTTTCATGAACAGAATAATACATTTTTTTTACAGATCCCAATAAGAACAGGACTAAATCACCAGCAGAAGAAAAATGGTCAAATCGTCAATTTCAATAGAAGCAATGGAATCTTGGATTAAATAAATTTCTAAATTTTCTATAAATAGCGCGAACACAACAGAGGACAGTACCGCCCCTTGCCTTAAACCCGTCTCATAGGCGCAATCACGCGTTCCAATACCTGGATGTTGAACACGTGATTTAACATGGTCATACATCGATCTGATTACAGCACACCATTTGCCCCTCACTCTTTGTTTATTCAATTTATGCAACAATAGGCTACGAACAACAGAATGAAATGCTCTCTTGCAATCCACAGAAGCACAATATAAATGCTCTCTGTTACCAATATCGGATGCAATTATACCATTCAGAGCAGAAATAAAGCAGTTGTGCCAAATTGTGCGCCTGATAATATATTATTTAATTTACCAACACTTTAGTCAATCTATTATTCAATATTCCAGTGCAGAGTTTTGACAGACAGCTGGTGAGAGTTATCCCTCTATAATTGCTAACGTAGGCAGGCTAGCCTTTCTTCTGAATAGGTATAGGATAACGCTTTTCATCCACAACCTGGGAAATTCCATCACACCAAGAATATTATTAAATAACGTGTGTAGAATAGGAATTAAAACATACCCTTCAATTTTTAGAAATTTATTTAAACTTAGTTCACTGTCATGTGCTTTGTTAGATTTTAACTTTTGAATAACTTCGATTCCATCCACGGTCATGGGTTGATTCAATTCCTCATAAATTATGTCACCTTCTAATACTACCCGACCATTAATAGAATCCCCTACTGCATAACTAGACATTGATTGGAAACAAACTAAAACTTCAGACGCAGGTACAGATTCTCTTGACAAACAAGTCTTCCTAAAATTTTAAAAACAAATTCTTTGGATTTTTATATTTCATTTGATGTAATTGTTCCGTATATATAAAGTTTTCCTTGCATTTCCTACAAACGTTTTCTATGCTCTTTTCAGCTCACACATGATCACCTGTCCAGTTCCGAATGGATTCCGTTGTCTTGTTTCAGCGATTTGCCATCAGACTTTTTCGCATGTTTACATTTAGAAGTAAACCATTCAGAGGTTTGCCTCTTCAAAGCTACAAATTTACAAACTTTTTTATCGATGACAATTGTTTCCTTTAAAAATGGTATGGCAATGTTTGACGTATTGATGTTATTTTTTCTTCCTGTATGTGGACGCAGTCGTTTTGATTTTTCTCTACAATTGCCCAGAGGCTTTCTATGGCATACGAGGTTTCCTCCCGGTTTTCCACCATAATAGGGCAAGGAACACTGTAAAGTGGACAATCCGTCGTCATATAAGTGAAATATACCCTTGAGTACGACGTTAAACCCCAATCAAAGAAACAAACAAATCTATGGCATTTTCTAAAGACCATTTAAAATCATTGCAATGCTGTTCCTTCCATATCATTTTTTCTAATTGAGCCTTGTCTTTGTCGGCTTATCTCCTTTCCTACCTACGACTAAAACAAACAATAGCTGGCAATGTGGTGACAATTCGGTCAGTTGTTTCACACTAGAATTAGCTACCATGTTCAAAACATTTTGGCGTAAAATAGCATAATCTATTACACTTTTACCAGACCCACTTATGAATGTGAAATCCCAGTGACCACTGTCATCTGACAACCGACAAATCAGTTGCCTTACACAAATAAAATAAATGTGTTCCGAAAGAGTTTGTTTTACGGTCTATTGGTATTCTCTCAGGGCATGCTGAGTACACTACTACTGGAATGTCCCGGTATTATGTAGTACCTGCTTATATAATCTGACATGTTGCCAGTTTTGGCTTTTATGTCACGATCTATTAGAGCTTTATCTAACAATGAAAACTCTTCAATGTCACACTGAAGCTTATCCAATAGATTTTGCCTGTTGACACTATAGTAGTTGAAGTTCTCTGGGGGCATGTATTAATGCACGGTTGATGGGAGTTGTGCAATATTTGTGAACTAGGCGCTCTCGGTCTGTCGTTCACTCCCGCTAACCATGTATTATCCTATCCATTACACCATGGTAAGCCATAATTTATTTAATTATTATTATTAATAATTATACCATGGTAAACCATAATTATAATTAATAGTTATACCATGGTAAACCATAATTATAATCAATAGTTATAATCAATAACATGGTAAACCTTAATTATTTTTTTTATTAGAATTAATAATTATACCATGGTAAACCATTTATATTATTAATATTTATACCATGGTAAACCGTAATTATAATTAATAGTTATACCATAGTAACCATAATTTAACCGTAATGATAAACCGTAACTTATTTCTTAATAATGACGGGGTTTATGTCCATATGCTTCCCATGTTATAAATTCGGCTGAGGTGATAACATGATAATTACATCTCTAAGTGTGATACATGCATCTTCCGTCAACTTGGAATAACTATATATAATTATATATGCCCAACAAACATACTACGTTAAACCCCAATCAATCAACGAACAAACAAACACATCAGTAGTATTGATAAATCTGGGTAGTGTAAACGAATTACTAGGTTAGAAATAGCGCCATTTTAATGATAACTATTTGTATTTATGGTTTCAGAATAATCCAACGGACAATGTAATAGAAATTTGAACAGTCTTTTTATTCGACATATGATGCTGTCTAACGTCAAAAATGACTTGAGGCAGTTTCAACTCGTTTGATTTGTGGGGAGTGCGCGTAAAACAGAAAGGCCAGATAAAATGTCAATGGTAATGTTTATATCAAAACAATTGTTGAAAGGAGTGACTGCATTGCTGTCTTTAATGTCAGGTATGTCTTACTGCTTCAACATCAATGGCTAGCGGCTAGTTGAATTAAGGTCGTTTTCCACTTGTTTTCGTAGAGCTGACGCACTAAAACCACCTGATGGTAATTGGAAAACACCAACAGTACAGATCAGTTTCTGTCACGCTGCCAGTGGTCAATTTACGTAGGTCACTGAGTACACCATCCTACCAGTGTCGGCGAAATCAAGCATCGCAGCAGATTTCATTATTCGAATGAGGGCGAAAAGCAGATTTAAAGTCGTAAAACGGTCAAAAGGTTAAAAGTTAAAGCTTGAAACGTTTGTAAAATACAAACGCCCATAGCTAGTCATATATCCGTCTACGGTTGGAAAAAGATGAGATGCTGAACTCGATGATGAGCTTTTTCGCTTAGAATGTGAGCTGAAAAGCTTGAAAGTAGTGCTTTTCTGCTTCCAGCTTTGCCAAGTTTGTTTCGGAAGCGAGAAGCGATGTCGAGCTTTCCATCTGTTCAGCTTGAAAATCAAAAGTTGGAACATGAATTGTCAAAAGGGACACGGATCTATTTGACATAGTGATGTATTCCAAAAATGGCAAAACGGTATTTGCCTTCAATTTAGGTGAATTTAGCTTAGCCTTCTCCAGTCAGTGTACCTTTGTTATTCTGAAATAAATTAAATCTTCATTGACAGTGGGCCTATGGCTGTAAATAATCATATAGTCAAACCATACAAACAACGAATAGTCGTCACATGGCTTAGACAGATGGCATCAAACCACTAATACGTTTTTTTAAAAATATAGTTCTAAAATAAAACAATTTTTTTTATGAACTTGCAGATTGGTTTTGAGTTGACTTTTTCGGTATTGGCATGGATCCTTTGTATCTGGGTTTATGGCCAGCGGGCTATATTTGCGTTATTATGGGATTTTCCATTCATGTAGACTGTCGAATGATGTGATGTTATTCGGCTGTGTTAACATTTCGAGCTAAGCTTTGGATTGTGAATTCGGGAATGGTTAATTAAGCCAACTACCTGACGTTATCGGTCAAGCGAAGTCTTGGAGGCAGTTATAAGACCAAACGTTCACATTACGGCTCGCGGAAAATGAATTGTGCTCTGTGGCCTGGTCATGGCAGGCTTTATGTATTTTACCTGGACTAAATACTCCCACAAATTACAACTTTTCCTTAAAATTTATATAAAATCAAAAGGGTAGATGGATTCAAGCGGTTGTGCACGCATTTCTACTGTAAACTGAAATATAATGAATAGATAACTAACACAATGTCTAAAACATGTAAGAAAAATATCTATTGGTGATAATTTATTTATGTTGAAATACCCCTCACCCCCTTATATATAAAAACAGTCGACGTTATGATTTGGCTCTGTTAGGCATAGTAAGGATTAATATATTCTGCCCATCGTTTGTTTTGTTTTGTACGGCTGTTTTCTTTTCAGGGGGTTTTGGTTAATTTTTACTGTCATGTTAGAGCTTTTCCTCTTACTCAACAAGCCTGTGGGTTATCATAAGCTGCGGTAGTCTATCTCCATTGTAGTCCATCTTGTGATTCTTTGCATGCTCTGCTTTGATATAACACCAATTTATTCCGTCCCTTACAAGATAATTATATATATATAGAAGACACACACATTTGGGAAATGCCTGGAAAAAAACTTTGTCCAACCATGAATAACATTATGGGAGTGATGTATGGCCTTACACTCTATCCACGTCATGTTGGCTGGGTTTCAATTTCAAATAATATAATACGTATTGAAAAGCAGTTATATTTCCTCTTTACTGTAGGCATTTAAGCCACCCAAGTAGTGCTTGTCTCATTCCAAGTCCTCTAAAGTCAATTTATTCTACTACAGTACTACAACTGAAAAAAGCTCCACTTCCCTGTTCCCTCTATAGTCTCACTGATCCACGTAAATACTTTTGAACTCGCCCACAGGTAGACCCTTCAAAAACTGTCCGCGACTGAAGACGATTTCATCTCACCATCAACACGATACTGTCCTCTTTATAAATAGCTATTTCATAGGTGAGCATGGTATTAGGACTCACTTCTGGATAAGCATTCCTGCTTCAATATAATGATATGTCCAGAGAATGGAACATTTCAAACAGCTCTTTCGACCTAGAATTTTCAAAAATAGTGTTTTTGTCATCAAACTGCGTTTTATAATTAAAAAATAAATCATATCCGAATATTAGCTGCCTAACATTGCCCAATACTTTTTTCTGATAATTTTACACAGCCTTCTATTTAATAAGTTTATTTTGAGCGTTTCAGCTTCCCTGTCACCATGCAATACTCACTAATTCCTGCACCATTATCAGCCTGTGTGGATAATCTCCACCCCCATATCTAAATGTACAACCCACTCTGCCAATTTCCTTTTAAACATCATCGAACAAGTCATGACAGGACTTTGCACTTTCATCGGTACTTAGACATGATTGGGATCCAGCGAGGGATGTTGTTCTTCCACCTTTGGGAAATCGCTGATGACAGGCAATAGCAAAGATTTGTGTATGGTTTTCACAGTCTGTTTAGAAAGCCTAGCAAATCTCTTTTGGCATCTCAGGTGGTTGTGAATTGGTCTCACTTAAACTACCCTACTTAAAAACAATACTCCTATAACAATAGAGTGGTAGACGGATATACAGGAAGGGGTGGCGGGTTATACTAACTCACCACCGATAGCAGGACGTTTTTCCCCCTTTCCTCCCTGGTTATATACATCAGAGGGTAACTTGACATAGGGTTTGTTTTTGTCTGAATATGCTGTAGGAGTGTATATCAATTCGGTTCCATAAGCCTGGATGTGGATTAAAAAAAGTTATTTTCAGATAATTTCTATTGATATCATGGATGTTAAAAAGCTATATATTATTTTCGGAGCTTAATTCCATAGCATTACAGAGTGGACCATGTAGGGGAAACTATTTTAAACCGAATTCCCAGTTTTTATAAAATAATATTTGAGAGTTATTTTGGTTTTATCGTCAACAAAATTTGAGATGATTCGAATATAAATTTGTGCGTTCTGGGTCATCTTACACCTATAAATAGGTGCTTAAAACAGGCTAAAAAAAAATATTTTTAACGATTATCACAGTTAGCTGTTTCATAAGTTTTTCTGATTTGTCATACAGGTTGAAGAAGTTACAAGAACTGTCTGTTCGAGAAATATGCTCTGGAATTGATGTCTTTCAAGGAAATGAATCCCGTAACATTTTAATTTTTCATTCGATAATATGTCAATGCAATATGTCACTTGAACCAAGAAATAAATCCTTCTACAACATTTGTTAGATATGGCTTATCCACGCTGAGACCAATTTTCATGAAAAGCCGCAAAATCCAAGCTGTCAACTATAATTCTAAAAATAAAACTAGATGTTTCTTTTTTCTTTTCTTTCTGAACTTGCAAATTCGTTAATAATTGCCTCGAAGTCGATATTGAATGTGTTATATTAGCTCATGTAGACTGCCGACTGATGCGTTATTCGACTGTATTTGTCTTTTGAAATTGACCTCAGATGACCCGTTTCAGTTGTGATGGCCAGCATCTCAACCATTGGAATGTTGTTTTAAGTTTGGATTATGAACTCGGTGAAAGATTGATAAAGGCAAACCGCAACTACCGGAAGTTTTCGCTCAACGAAAGTTTGGAATGGAGCTATATAAAGAACAAATGTTAACATTACGGCTTATGCGAAATTAATTGTGGTCTGTGGTCACATACCTGGGAAAAAACCTATAGAACCACAATATCACACAAATAAGACAAAACACAAAAATAGCTTACACAAATAGAGGCAAACATAGATAACTCATTTTTGCGCAAAGGAAAATGACATTAACCAATTAGTATGTATTTTGGTAAAAGTCGACTACATATGACGCATTTATGATAAGATCTGAATAAACCGTTCCTTTGGAGACGGCATGCATAAAACCCAGACCAGCACACGCGAATCAGTATCATTCAATAGTGGCTGCAACATCCACTTCTGTGGAATAAGACAGGATCAATTATACCTGCGATAATTATCTGTACCACGCAGAAAACTGTCAACAAGCAGAAGAATAAAGAAGGAGACTGATACAACGCACCCGTATTACGAACACTTTATCTGTCAATGTTAAAAAGAAGATTTATCAACTGATGTGCGAGAGAGGAAGCTCGGGGAGTGCCGAAGCCCGTAGACGCAATCTCAGCTAATTATGGCGATGGAATTTGGTTAGTCCTTTGATTGATCGATTTTCGATCTTAGTTGATGCAATTCAAAACGAAGAAGAAGAATAAAAAATAGTTTGTATTGAAGACACCATTTCTACCAAAACTTCGACAAAAGAATGCACAATGACGCATATTTTGGACAAAATCATTATTTAAGTGGGCTGTATACTGCATGTTTACCGCCAAAGTAAAAAAGCTGGAAATATTTAGTAGTAACCATTTAAGGTTTAAAAACTCAAAACTGTCTCTGCCGGCCACCAGCGTGATTCGAACCCGGAGGGCGGTTTCTTGAACAACGTACACGTACTGACCGAGGGACAATTAATCGGTTCATTTGAGCTTGGCGCAAATGTTATTAATCAATAGAACCATTCCAATTAGAAGTCTCTTAACAAATTAACGGATTGTATATGAAAGTAATCGATGCCATACTTGCCTTGTTGTCATAGACATAACAGCTTTAAACATCCGTACCACCTGTAACTACAGTACAACAGGAAACACATTCGTAGCTCCTGTAATTACAGTACCACAGGAAACACATTCGTAGCTCCTGTAATTACGGTAACACTAGTTAATAATTTAATACCCCCTGCAATCACAGAACTACAGCAGACACATTTGTAGCACCTGTAATTACGTTATTGCAGGAGACACATTTGTAGCACCTGTAATAACAGTATAACAGGAGACACATCCGTACCACCTGTAATTACAGTACCGAAGGAGACACATTCTTACCCCTGTTATTACAGTATTACAGGAGACACATCCGTGTCCTCTGTAAACATAGTACCAGAGGATACACATCCTCATCCTCTAAACTGCACGAGACACATTTGTACCACCTGTAATTCGACGAAACGTATCCGTACCTCTTGTAAATACAGTGTCACAGGGTGAATATCAGTACCACCTGTAATAACAGTACCACACGATACACATCCTTATCCACTGTAAACCTAATACCACTGGATACACATTCTCACCCTCTAAACTACACGAGACACAATCGTACAACCTGTAATTACATGAGATATATCCGTACCTCCTGTAATTACAGTATCACAGGATGAATATCAGTACCACCTATAATTACAGTACCACACGATACACATCCTTACCCACTGTAAACCTAATACCACAGGATACACATTCTCACCTTCTAAACTACACGAGACACAATCGTACAACCTGTAATTACACGAGATGTATCCGTACCTCCTGTAATTACAGTATCACAGGATGAATATCAGAACTACCTGTAATTACAGTACCACAAGATACTCATCCTTACACCTGTAAACACAGTACTACAGGATACACATCCTTGCCTCCTGTTATCACAGTACCACATGATACACATCCTTACCCTCTGTAATTCCAGCACCACATCAGTATCTCCTGTAATCACAGTACCACCAGGAGACACATCCGTACCCTCCCCCTCCCCCCCTGTAATTACACTACTGCAAGGAGACAAATCCTTACCTCCTGTAATTACACTACTGCAAGGAGACAAATCCGTACCTCCTGTAATTACATCTTTAGCCTATGTTGACATAGTACCACAGGATATACATCAGTATCTCCCTTAACCACAGTACGACATCAGTACATCCGACAATCACTTTACTAGAAGGAAGCCCATTCATATATTTTAAATCCATACTTCTCAATATCATAACTATTTACTCTTCAGTTATATATTGATTAAGATCTATTGGTTCTTGTATATAAATTTTGACTGAGGTTTGTTAAATTTGTAATTAACCTTCTAGTTGGTTATATGCTACCGTTGGCAGTACAGCAAAAAAACTATAACAAAGTAACCATACTGCGCTAGCAAAACATTCTGAATAAAAAAATCCAACTTACCTTTCGCTCAATATTTCTATCGGTAGGACTTGAAATTGATTTACTATAGGCACGAAATAACGTCTGTCGCAGAAATGTCAGTGACTCGGTGTGTTTTCGCAGTAAACAATTTGTCTTTTCTATACTTAGAGCCAATTTTTTTAGCGCATCAACCACGTCCAAACTATCCTGGTCCCCATTTTCCTCGGCTTGCATCGAGGATATGGGTAGTGTTGATGGGCAGCGATTAAATCCAGGAGTTGAGATCGACCGCACGGGAAGACTGCCTCCATTGAGCACTGCCATTGTACAAGTTGTCATCAGTACAGCTGCGTCTCAGTAATGCTTCTCGCTGAGATCCAGCAAGCTTGTATCAGCCCGCCCGCGCTATCTACACTCATCAATTTCACCAGACACAATTCCAACTAACTCTTCATTTGTGTTGCTACGTTCTGAGAGCCGGGAACCAAAAGGAAAAGTAGCTCTCTGTCTCACAGCTGCCGGTTCACACGTAGTCGCGCGAATAGTAACCAACTGAGCAGTGGAAATAATTACAGTCCCATTTAACTTAATGTGGGTGGTCACTCAGGTAGAAATCAGCCCACGGGCGTTCACTGGTTCTTGTGATCAGTCACTGATGGAGGCTGTACGGAGTCAGCCGGCTCAATGTTCACGTTTAGAGACGGCCGTCTCATAATTGACTGTAGTCAGTTTTATTGACGGTCAGCCGTAATTAGCTTTGGCTCGTTGCTATACCATTGAGGTTTGTTAGATGATTGGTGAATTAGACGGGTTAATCCCGTTTGGTCGAAGCAGTCATATCGACTAGAGCCATTCCGACAGACCGTGGCTTGAGAAACGTCAACTCTGCTATCCCGACAACAGACTTTACACGGTTGACAAAGAAGCTTGACCGAAACAGGATAAAGGCTTCAATCAAAACCCACTTGGGGGTGATCACTTAAGTCATTCAAAATACGTTAGCCTTGATGAAAAGCTAGCCACTTTAGCCCTCTTGTTATAACTGATGATTGTGGTCAGAGCTTTTATATCACCGGCTCAGTGGACACTGTGCATGTCATTTGATTAAAACCGGAAGCGGGTTTACTCCATGCATTACGTACAGCCCGCTTGGTCATAAACCTAGTACCATTTTGAATGTCTAAATGTAGTGATATCTGCTAAAACGGCGTAA
>JAVFBX010227685.1:0-10997 GCA_034783855.1 Mopalia kennerleyi | reverse complement strand
AGGTCACGCATTAACAGCAGCTATAGTGTTAATATGGAAGATAGGTGTTCACCGAGTAACTCAATATATACCCTTCCTTGGTGGGCGCTGTGAAGAGTAGGCTAATATTGTTCTCCGTTCAATACATTATCATTCCTGATCGGTACATCTTCCTCGGGTTTGTCAAGTTTCCAGAAGGAATAGTTTCAGGTCAGATCTTGTCTTGCCTTCGGATGTTGTGTTGTGTTATCAGTACAGTAGTATTGTCAGCAGTGTTACCAGGTAGATAAAAGCCTTATAAAAATGTGATATTGGTACTTAGATTTGTATCATTATTCCCGATCTTAAAACATCTCTCATCTGTTCTTGTTGCATATGAGATGTGATACGGGCGCTGGAAACGACCGAGCTTATCGCCGTGACAAATTCGTTTGTCCTGTGGCTCCAGCAAATCACTTATGTTATCTTGTCGCAAAAACATTTCAGTCTATTTAATGTCAGCATGGACACCTTTATCGGGGCAGAAAATCTTCGGGACAGAAGAAAAAGAATAAATGTAATTTAGGAGAGAGCCAGCCTCATAAATAAATCTACTGCTCAATGAACTTGATGGAATACCAGATCTACTGTCGGCACACACAATCGATCGTCTGGTATCTATAGATAACATTATGTTATATTTATAAGAGTGTATATGAAATTTGTAGATATTATCGAGTAAACCTGGCATGTTGTTGGACGCTGATTTAGAATATTAAGCAAAATATATCATTTATACGACTAAGCTAAATTGTCTTCGTCTACATTAAAAACATTATGATTTATCATTGAGTTCCACTGATCCGTTTTCTGTAGGTTAATACACAACTACCACTGGAAAAAACCAAACCCATTTTTAGTAATTTATTTCGGTACTACCTAAAAATACCTGGCTTGTTGTTGTTGAGATTATGATGCTTATGTTTGTATCGATTGCATGCTATCCCTACGTCAATTTAATGTTTTATTACTTGATGTAATCACTGTTATTTAACATCATGTCTGGTGGTTTAGATCAAGCCCAATGAAATCTAACTATTATATCTGAATAGACGATGACATTTCTCATGCGCTATACCAGACACGGTAGGATTGGGGTTTTGTATCTAGCGACAGGATTAAAACAACTATTGTCTGGTCTGCGAGGACACTCTCCTGTGAAGAGTTATCGGTCGTTACTCTTCGTTGCGTCAACATACACATACTAGATGGACCGGCCCACGGTGGAGGTTGATTGGTAAGCGTGTCGGCTTGCTGATTCTACTTCGATATACACGTACCTCTCACGGGCTCCAGTCCGTCGGTAGACCTCATTTATCTTAGAAAGTCACACGATATGGTCCCGGCAATCGCTGGGGTAGCTTTTACAAAGTTTCCTATCGGTTATCAACCCTATTTAAAAAAAACACACATGGCAAATACGTAATTGTATAAGTGAAATACTTACTATTGACTACAATGTTAGACCCCAATCAAAGCAACAATACTGGATTTGTTAGTTTCTAATGTAACCTCTTCATTAAAGTCTTTTATGTTCAATTTCTTAAGACAATATCGCAATTAACTGATCTGCAAATAGTTTTATTACTCAAGCATGATATTATATGGACAAACATGACCAATATAACCAATTATTCTAGTGTAAAAATAGAAAACATATTTGCAGCAATACATTCAGACAGTGAATACACCAAAAAATATACTTGGAAAGGATAAACAACCACTTTGTTCGACTTCTTTATCTTATAACTCATTTATCAGCATGACTGCCAAGCAACATTACAGTTAATCGTTTGTTTCTATGGTAATAAAACTGACAGGTAAGCGCCGACACGGTGTAATGTCTTAATATATTCCCGGAAAGATCGTTATGGTTTCTCTTAGCGACATGAGCTTTCATCAATGCTTTAATAATTTATAACCGAGCAAAGACAAATTATCTTAAATGCACAAGGGGTAATCAGATCAACTATAGGTGTAATAAGATCCGCGGAGCCAGGGATGCTGAGACCGAGTAGGACTACTCTGGCATATTCCTTAGATAAAGATTAGGTGGCGGATAATACTTCAGACATCGATTAAACAAATGTTCGATATTGTATTATTTAATTAATTTCTCGCCGATGTTTCCTTATGATTCTTAAGCAGCACAGTCCTGTCTATTGTTTACTTAACGTTCTTGCATTAGTCAAGAACAAATGGTTTATTTATGTTATAATAAGATGAATCAAAAGCGAAATCCTGGAGAAGCATGATCAAGTCGATATATTTCTTTTTTCACAACAACGATGGAATTGAAATTATTGGGGGTGATTGTATGTTTTTTGTTTTTACGTATTTCTTTGGACCAATCGAGCTCGGACTGGCTTTACGTGGTAATGCTGTTCTTATTGATCTCGTGCGATGCAGCCCGCAAAATATACCGAATCGACGCAGCTGTGCACGATGAAACTGGTTGTAAGGAATTAAGCTAAAATATAAATTGAGAAAATTATTTCCTCAATCAAATGAAAAATATATTTATTTCGATAAATGAATCCTGTTAAATTCTAATTCTGTGTTTTGTTGTTGTTTTCTATTCTTGTAAAGTAATCTACTAGTGTTCAATCGAACAAAACATGACAAAAATTGTCCTCGTTAAATGTGGACAATGCTGTGCACGCTGTGAACCATAATGCGCAACCAATGATGTGGACCATAATGCTATGAACACTGTCCCAAGGCGTCAGTGAAATTTTATTTATTTTTGTTCAAGGGGAGTTTAACGTAGATCACAATGGCATTTCACTGGTGTGCCGACGGATTGGCCACAAGACAGGCGGAACCTTCTCAAAACCACCCAAGCAATTGGCGGAGTCACATCATCTGATTTAATCTTGCACCTGAGGTCAACAGACGGACTCGGACCCGTGAGCAGTAAATCAAAGTAGTGTCCGTAGGCCGACATGCTTACCACAAACTAACGGCCGCGGGCCCTGTTTGAGTTAAAGTATTGACGGAGTAGTAAAACAGATTAAGGCTAACAGAATTGGCCATGAAGTGAATGGAATAATTTTTTCTGAACGATTTAAATTAACCAAACTAACAGAAAACAACTGACCATTATATTTTAATAAACAAAATAAGAAAAAAAAACGTTTAAACACAACATTGTTTAAAAATAACTACTTGTCATAATTGAATAAAACTTTTTACTAGTATCAGTGAACGTCATTGAGAATATAAATGTTTTTATTCTCCGCTGGGAAAATCGCCAATGCAATTAACCTTTACAAAGTATGTGGCTAATGAATTCAAAAGTAGAGCTACGGCGGAAGCAAGCAGAAGAATTCCAGGTAACATTTGAGAGAAAACGTGAGGAGTTCATGAAAACAGCGATTACACCCTTTTAACGCATGACCTCGAAACACATTACCATTTGTTGTTTTAATGGACACAGCACGGACATCAATTCTAAGGTTTTTGTTGAAGGTGTAAACATGACGCTTATTTCCTGCGTAGTTTCTTGTGTAATTTAAGTATGGCAAAGAATAGAAACAAAATCGTTGAAGAAACTAAAGTCTAATTTACAGACATTTCCTAAATTGTCCCATCATAAGCGATTCCAAGAACCGGATATACATTTACTGTTGACGTCAAGATACTTTTGTCCAATTTACATACACATGAGGACAAGTAGAGAAAACGTACGACTCCAATAAAAGATACACATGGATACATGGTGATTCAATATTTCAGTTTGTTTTAAAACCATTGGCTAGAATAAAAAATGTCTAGTCAGGAGGAGTATTATTATATACTAGCTTATGTTTGTTACTAATACGTTTAGTTACATCGTCTGTAGGCATGGTTCAAATACACGGCCCTTATACAACATAAATAGAATCAACCTTTATGTAAGCCAAAGACAAGATTAAGTTCTGATCAGCATACACAGTTGGATTTTAAAAGATTATACAATGAACAAAAGAGAGGCAGATACAATCTTTACAATGTAACCTTTTCCACAGTGAGTAAACTGCTGAATAGAATCAAAGAGATTAAACTTATACATGGTAGGGATAAACTCATCAGTGGGAGTGACGCCGTAAGGGTTAGGGTTATATTGCCAGCAATTGGTTTGAAGCCTCGAGAAAACGTCGTCAAATCCGCCATCTAAATTCCAGTCCGTACGGAATGTTGATGGCCGCTTCAATTAAGGTTTGTGTTATTTTATTTTCGACTGGCATAAGGAATTATACTATAACTATGTAATAATTATATAAACCTAAATCTAAAATAAAGTTAATATTATTATTAGCAGTAGTAATATTATGTACCAAAGGTGTGTCGTAACAACTCACCATACAGCACGTCGATTGCATTAACTTGGCGAAACCGACCCCTGAGCAGGTGCTCGTTGCTTACAGAACTCATATAAAACGACGAAAGGCGGCTCGCTACAGACCATGGGGCAACAATAAGTGGGAAAATGATTTTTTGTTTCTTTCGTCATGTCAATAGAAGAAATACATGTCCGCCAACAAGAGACAGATTTCTGACAACCGAACAGATAAAATGTTACCTTGTTTCTACGTAATGTCAAACTGTTTCATGAAATGAATATATTCAGTCGATTTCAACATATAAAGTCATCAAAGGGTTGAAATTAACCCGCGTCTTAGGGGTGATATTTTATTGTGAATATACACTGCTGTTCTTACAGAATTACGTTAAGAGAAAGACACCATGCCACCCGGACAAAGCAACGAGCGCAGATAAATCCCACACTTTCCGCAATGGACTTGTGGCCTTACTTAGCATGTTCAGATTGACCCTTTGTCTGGTAAGCCAACAAGATCACAGTGGAGTTAGCGGAGAATATTGACTAGGATTCACGGAGTATTTGTTTGTGAAGGAAGAGATTACAGTTTACTGTCCACTTGATGAACGGTGTTTTCAGTGTTAACTAATAATTGGAATTCAGTAGAGAGCAGAGCCACAGAGAGAAAACTCGTCCACTAATCTCTTTATAATTTACGTCGGACGTAGGTTCCTAAATGGCTATATTCCGTAACTGTCCGTGTATTAAATGAACGATTCTGATGATGCAGAGAGATGAACGGCCCCATTGTTATTTGACAGAATAAGATTGGCACAAAAACCAGGAGATGTAATAAGGTTTAGCTGCGTCAATCAAAGGTCAATCATTAATAGCTGTCACACTGTGAGGGAACGAAATGAGACGTGTGTTCATACTTAACAGTGTTCGCAAGTTTGTTTGTTTGTGTGATTGGGGTTTAACGTCCCGCGATTGCCAGAACAACTTTTGGGTACTCACTAATATACCTGAGGGTCGACAGACGGACTCGATTCCGTGAACGGTACATCGAAGTAGGCGTTAGAAAGCGCACTCACTAACCACTACGCAAAGCCGCGGGCCCGTGTTCACAAATAAATAAATCCACATAGAGATGTGATATTGCCATTCAGATTTGCCCAATTATCCGCGATACTTTTCACATCCCTGAGGTGTTGACACACTTGAAAATTGTAACGGAAAAAATAATATCATGAATCAATACTCGTGATTATCAGTGCTAGTGTTACTTGACTTGGTAATAATCCCACTTAAGGATCCGTAAATGTGCGAAGAAATTACGTTGGTGGTCATATGGATTACCCAGTAAATCTGCAGGCTGATTAGTGTTTTACGCCGTGCTTTAGAGTATTTAATTTATATGGCAGTGGTGTATTCCAACAATAGTTGACACTAGCACAACCACGAGTTTCCATAATGTTGGAAAGTTAACTTTCCATCAGTGCTAAGTAAAGACAGCATCGCTACTCTTCAAACAAACTGCCCTTACTCGGTGGGCAGAAAATGTACATCATTGGGGGATTCAGTTCACACTGTTTCATAGAGGATACAACCCCCTGAGAGATTGGATATTGCGACTTATATATGCATCGTTATCTCCAATCTGTTCAGTTATCTCAGTTGTTGTTTTCACATATGGCACTGGATAGCGCATTGGAAATGACAAGCTTACCATCGTCCCTTAGTGTATTACCATTTGGGTGCAGCAAATACCTTCTTGCTATCTTGTAATAATATAATATTAAACTATGGTATTCCTGTATGGAAAACCTTTTCGTGACAGAAAGTTAAAACCCTGAAGGTACGAAGTAAATAAAATTTAAAATGATTTCGAATACATAAAAGCATCTACTGCTCAATGAACTTGCTGGAATTTAAGATTTGCATCTACCTCAAACAGCCACCATCGGGAGTCTAGAGATAACGAGTTCTTGGAAAGAGGCAAATAATGTTCCGTATCTACAACAGCTCTCATTATGGGATCTTGAAAAAAGATGTAAATGATTGCGTATCTTTCCAAACCTTCCATAACTTTTTCTTAGAAAACGGTATACATGATTGTATATCTTACACCGTATCTCTTCATATGCTTCAATTTCTTCCACCTGCCATACTGAGCTCTTAGAAAGAGGAAGATATCATATCTTATCTTGAAACATGTCCTATGACAATCTATTTAAAAAGTTACTTATGATCTCGTATCTTATATCTCCCATGGCGAACCTTTTAAAAGAAGTAGATATGATTGCGTATCTTATAACACCTCCCATAATGAAATGGATACATATAGTTCCTTGTTTTGCAAAATCTCCCCTGACGAGCTCTTGGAATGTACCTTGCACTTAGGTTACTATTGAGGACATCATGACTGCTGTTATGATATCGAGAAATAAATATCATTAGCCGTAGCGCTAAACCATTCATTGCTATTGTCAATGTCAACTTGCTAGATTATTCTGTGTCGTAGTTTACTGTGATTAACCATTGCCCAATGTTTTAGGTTGAGATCGATAAGATCCAATTATGATGGTGTAATAGAAGCATTCGTCTGCCACCCAATCAGACACTGACTGTGTTTTTTATTTCTCTTATGAAGAGTATTGAAAGGCGAAGGGTCACAAAAGGTTCCACTTACAAAATGGATGCAAAAATAATTGTAAACAAATTATATGTTTACCTGAGGTTGGCAGCATTTTGCGATATTCCTCCTAATAAGTGACGGTTTTTGTATAATTGAACATTTTAAAAACTACCGACTATTAAACTAGATATCAGAATCATATCTACATTTGATCTCTTGCCCACTTAATTAGGATGACAGTGTTTACTTGTCAGTGATATACGTCCGGAGGCGAAGGGAACACATTAAGGTTGGTTAACCATCCGACAAAAGTGTATTAAATATTTACACCCTACTAGAAAACCCAAAATAGATTGAGAATATGTGTTGGAATACATTGTATATAAGTCCAATAAACGGACAGTATCTTCATTCCAGAGAGCAAGTAATAAATTATAACCACTTCACTACAGAACACTGATTAATTATCAACATATGCTGGATGATGCTGTCTTCATGATTTCAATCTAAGGAACTCTATACATATATCGACCTGATCGTCTATAGATTGCATACAACTTAACCCATAACGGGATTTATGATGGTGCTATCTTACTAATAGTTTACATTAGCAGTATTTGTTCCATAGAAGTTTTTTGCTGTCGTAAGACTTTTTACCTTGATGTATAAAAGTTAAAAAATTGCTCTACGCCAAGTGAGTATCCATGATGTTCTTGGGCCAGAGACCATACTGTTGGTGATAACTTCATGCTTTGAGAAAGTGGTAACATTTGAACTGATCACATGTTCTAGAAAAAAGTTAAAATCACCTTAAAAATGATTAGTCCATGTAACAAACAATATTATATGTAATTTATGACAAAGCTAGCCTCATAAATAAATATACATCTAAAGAAATGGGATGTTGGATTTGCAGTCGACACAAAAGGCGGCCATCTATACACTAGAGAAACATAAATTTAGAAACGTTGGCGAAAACAGCATCTGTCTGTTACAGCACCTTTTTGCGTTATGTTTGATGTCTAAATACCATTAACCTTAAATAGCTATTTGCTTATCCACGTCTCAGAACTATACAGCAGTATTAGTAATTTAGCTGTCATTATAATGAAATACAATGAAATTATGGAGTTGTTGACCAGACAAATCGTGTCTCGATCACCATATTTACACAGTGTTCCTCTTACCGAGTATCAGACACACATCGAATATGGAGTTTTGTTCTACTTTTTTGTTCAATTTAGTTTACTTTATATTGAGAAGTTGATTAAACTAATGAGGTAGAACATTTTATATGGTAATGGAAGAAACAAAAAGTTTTAAACGCTTAATTGGTCCAATATATATGCCAATAACAACATTTTCTCATCAATTATAACAGTCGTCTGCGTAAACTTTTAAGATTTTACTTGAATGTACATAAAGGTTTTCTAACAACTTTGCTTAGTTTCAATGTTTCAAAAAAACTCGTTGTTAGCTGACACGAAGTTTATTACAAATGTGGAATGGTATGCAACAATTCGATGTCTTATTGTGAGGCGCAAGACAGGAAAATAGTGATTCCACAGAAATCATGTTATACATTATAGCCACTTTATAACAGATCAGAGGGAAATTATTGACGTATGCTGCAGGAGACCTAGTTTATATTACAGAGTTAGTGAGTAACAACTATAGTTAGCACAATTATCAATTCCATATCCTATAATGACCGTCGATACCAATCGAACGAAAGCTATCAATATATCGATCTGACTGTCTTCCCATTGACATGCAGCCCAATCCCTAACTTTATGTATTGATGAGACTAGCTTTCTCCTAAGTTACGTTTGCCGTTCTGTCAGAAATGGTTCCGAAATTTGTTACACTTAGGCTCCCGCTAATTAACCAGGGGCTATGCAGAAGCTTACTTGCTTTGACTCTGGAGAGAAAAAATCTTTGCCCAGCTTATTACCATATTTTATTAATCTGGGATTGAAATAGTGAGATTTATCTCCGGATGGTCGTTTTTATTATTTATTGAAAACATAAAATATTTGTCAATTTTATTTTTCGTCTCGGTTCAGGATAGTTGCCGTTTGATGTACGTGTTCATCTACGCAGTATTTACCCACAGATTTGCAAAAATATTGTACAGAAATCGAGATGATTTGGTGGCATTTCTAAGATTTGATAATTTTCGCAGAATTTTGCCTTTTGTCTGTAAAGTTTTTGGAAGGATTCAACATAGCGTTTCGTGTGAACCCAGTATTTTCAGCAAGAACTAACGACATTGTTCTGATTTGTTTATTTAATAAATATAGGATCGTGACCGGGAGAAACGAGAATAGATATTTCATTTATTCTGAGACTCCGGCTAGGAAAAAATGATAAATAGTGTCCGATTTTCAAAGCATTCATATCCTGTCCACAAATATGAGATTCTATTAATCGCATTAATGGCTTTTTTGAAGTAATTTTTAGTCAGAAATCAATATATATTTTCGCGTCGCTGCAGGGAAGAATGAGAAGCGTGCATTGATAGATGATACATATCTGGGTCAGTGTGTAAAGGGTCCATTAGAGGGATCACACCCGCGTAACAGAAAACAGTGCCGGTTGACATGCAACATATATTTAACTGAAATATAACAATTCAAACAATAGTGTTAATTCGGTCAATATATTATAACTACTGTTGACACATTAACAAACCGAAATCGAACTGTGTCGTGACTAGCCCAGTGGACGTGACAGTGCGTTATTCCCCTCATAGTCATGGGGTTGAGCTGTACCGCATATCCATGGTATAAGCAGAACGTCAAGTTGCGCACAAGTAAGAAGATTAAAAAAGAGATATACCGTTTGACAATATCCCATTTATACCCGATGTCTACCTTCAGGGCCCTGAATCAGAGGTTCTCCTGTACTAAAACGAGATGTACGCCACTTTTTATCAACTCCGGTCCATCGCTCAGCTCATAAGATTCCGGATTCCTAAACGTTTATTTTACGTATTAGTTTGGATTTTTAAAACAACTCAACTGCTACCTGTCCTTGTGTTGTTTATCGCATTATGGCCTGACATGATATTAAATCAAATGCTGTTCATTAAATTCAGCTACTTCGGGGTTCAGGGAAAATACCTGAATTACACAAAACGATAGCAAATATCATAGGCTTATCATTACTAAGATTTAAGATCCAGGCAAACCAATGGAAGCCATTTAAGAAAATTGTAAAATCTATAGGTATTAAAAAAATACAACAGATTTTAATTTAGATCTCTTGGAACAGATTGGTGCCATTTGACATTGTTAGTAATAAATGAACACACAGGAAGCACAAATGAATAGTCGATTAATTTCAATCATTGTTTATAGAACATTTTTAGCACCAAACTATAGCAATTGCATGAATATTTTTTAACCGAAAACTCCTTACAGAAAAATCGGATTCACGTTATTCCTATGTCTTTTACATCTTTTGAGAAATGGGAAACGCAGCAAAATAAACTTGAAATAAACCTTTCTAAAATCCCTCATGAACAGTGGATAGATGATTGGATTGATCAAGCTGTTACAATATCCCAGCCAAACAAAAATACGGAAGACTTGAGCTGGCACACATCGACAAAATACCTCTATGATATTAGAAGTAAGAAATGGTGCCCATGTTATTACATAAGCACCCACTATTACCCCCAGGGTACACGTGGCTTTTCTGGTAAATGGTTCTCTAATGGTTTTCCATGGCATTTTCCTCATGCCCATAAGAACATTGCCTGGGGTAGCTAACATCCGCAGTAAACACCTTTGTCTCGCTGCTTCCCTTGAGATTCGATAGTATAACATGAAGGAGACGAGAAGAGGCAGGAGGATAGTCAGGGTAGACACAGTGACAGCGTAAGGTAAACTCACCACAAAAAAACACTGTGGAATTGTAGAGAATAACGTTAGGTTCTCTAATGTTGCTTTTTCATCAAAATGCCATCCGTTTTCTATCGGCAGAAACGAGACCATGATAGCTACTGTCCAGACGCCAGCGAGTAATGCCAAT
>JAVFBX010227674.1:0-10997 GCA_034783855.1 Mopalia kennerleyi | reverse complement strand
CCACAAAGAACCTTTTCAGCCCACAAAGAACCTTTGGGTTGCTGAAGAACCATTTACCATCAAGAAGGTTCTTTGAACAACCTCATTGACTCTTGAAGAACCCTTTTAGAACCATATTTTCTTAGAGTGTACCCGTCCTTTCAAGGACTTTGTTAATTATCCTGCTGTGGATATATTATACAAAACACCTGTCATTGAGGACATGGTGATAACCCTGATGTGGATATAATCGGAACAATTCCTTTGTTAGCCTTGGAACCGTTCATCTAAGGATTTATTGCTGTAGACTTCGAAGAAGTTGCCGATTGTCATTACAGACCGGTTTATGAAAGTCAACTTTTTTGGACCCAACTATTAGCATGTTTATACGACGAACCATTGAAAACAAGTCAGGAAAAATTAGTTTTGAAAGGTAGGATGGGGTTCACCGATTGGTTAAATTGCCAATCGCTTTAAAAATCGGATATTGTGGTCATTTTACGGACAATAATAGTCTGCTGTGGTGATTATGCTTTTCGGCAGTAAAAATGTAAAATTCTATCAGTATGCAAGCACATTAGGGATATCTAAATACATGTGTATTAGCATTTTATCACCTAAACTCAATGGGTAACATGAAGTGTCAAAATACCCACATACAAAATTCCCAGAAGCAAACCCCTGACACTTCGATAGTCAGCCGAGATGGAGTACTTACACACCCGGCGTTACTGACTTTTTAATAACTCCGAACATCACACAATGAACTTGTTTTACATTCTTAAAGAATGATTCATCACATCACACAATATACTCGACGTGATTAAATATTTGCTATATCAACGAAATATATAAGCCTACAGCTGTGTTTTCTTTATATACTTCATTCATAACACTCATCCTGATTAGCAGTTGATCTTAATAGCCTATCGTAGTGTTTTCTTGAACCTGCTGAAACGTCGATCGATTGGTCTAGAATGACAATCACGGAGCTCATCATGTAAAATTGGTAATCATCTTCGTGGAATATGTTGTCACTTGTTGGAAATATGGAGACAGTCAGTGACCTTTCATAAACTCAATGTATCTGAGGCGGGGGATTACCTTATATCATCTGTGGGATTAAGGCAGCGCTAATCAGGATCTGGTTTATAAACTAATCGATTTCCTCTCACGATGATTAATTAAAACTGGAATATATCATTTTATTTTTTTTGTAGCCCGTATTGAGTTATAACAAGATGGGTTGTCGGTTGTATACATAGCACAGCAGCAACATCAACAACAACTTCATCAACAACAAAAACGTACAATTGGGAGGTGATTCTGAAGCGATATGTCACATTACTTAGGCCTACTGTTGATGCAACCGATGGTAAAAAAAATGATTAAAAAAGTATTATTGCAGGTATGAAACCCATGTTTTTATAAAAGACTTTGGCATTACAGGTAAGAAGTGTCGTGTGGTGTAGGTAATGACAACTTGTGCCAGATTGATAACGATTATACACCTGCTGGGTACCGGTATTCATAGCGCAAGCCTCTTTAACCCATAACCCTTTTTAATCTTAACCAGACATTTTAGGACGAAACAGAATCAAGCCTATGGCATGAAAAACATTAACTTACTTAATACATATGTATGTTAATAAATCACATTACGAGAATCAAAAGTTACATTTGACATGATAGATCGGGAAACAATTTTGCCCTAAAATACTACAAGACCATTTTGTGAGATATAACGTATTTAATAAGGCCCTGTTATGCGTATGGTTATGGTAACTTGGGTAAGTTAGGTGGAGCGTGCGGTTGAATGATACGTTGAGATTAGGTTTTAAACTAGGATACTGTTAAGTAAGGTTTTGCGTTGCGTTTGTGGTGCTTTAGATGCAATGTTAGCTTAAGGTTTAGGTAACTCTATCCCAGAATTAAGTATAGACGCTTTGTCATACTCGCCAGAGCATTGGATTTGCGGTTTTACAATGCTCCATAATATCCGACAATGAAAATGACCGTGAAGATAAAAAAAAGACCAACAAATTTTATATAATAAACAATATTTATTATAAAACAAAAAGGTCACTAATGATAACATAATCAAGGCGAATTACATGTACAAACATACAATGCATGTTACTTATTATATACAATAAAATGGGTGTTAATATAACCATTTTAACCAAATAAACATTAATGGAGTTGATTGTATTGATCCAGTCAATAATGTCTACTGAAGGCGTATTGAATAATATTATGCATTATCGAATAGACAAAATTAATGTAGAGCCACCTGCATGGGATATAACTCTGATGTCTCTCACACATCAATTTGAAAACGTGTTGAGTCGATCACGATCCTTCACGAATACAATTTCCTTAAAGGAATAAATGGTTACTTTGACGAAGGCACAATATACCAATTAAAAAATTCTTCTGATGTATTTTGTTTCATGCTTTTAAAACTTGCGACTTTTCAAACAAGTCATTTAAGCTGTGACTTAGATGGGAAAATCCATTCGGAACAGTCCGCGGCGGATTAAGACGAGTCCATACCGAAGATACTGGAAGGATTGCTAGATCGGACATTTCAAAATGGCCGCAGGCAACTTTAGCGAATGTTCCCTAACGACCTCTTTGTTTATTTATCTGATAACCAGAATTTTTATTAAAATGAGGAACAAATGGTGGAACAGAAACAGAAAGACTTCCAACAATTCGTATAGGAAGTATCCCGTGCCAATGAGAGCCCCAGGTCAAAATTAGTGTCACTGACAATAATAAAATTTATCAAAAATAAATATGAGAAATTTTGAAGAGGACTGACCATTTATTTTAAGTCAAATTTTCAGACTTCAAAGTTTCATTAAGAGATTTGACATGATTTAGTCTTTCACCAAATGCAACGCGACACAAATTGTAGGCATTCTGTATATCTTTATGGACGACGCAAAAACACTAAAATGGCTAGCAATAATCTGGAGAACCACTAATGTCTACCAGTCACGCGGTGTAATCCCTTGGTGAGCTGACACTGTTTATACAAGTTCGATAATCGAATCTCGTTTTCACAACAATTCTCACCCCTTCTCTGGTCTGCAGTAGCGAAAACCGTATCCTAACGTGTCAGCAAGAATGAGCCAAAATCAATTTAAATGGGAACGTCCCTCCTATTGTGCGTTATAAGGCACAATTACAACCTTAAAAACACAGCTCCGGTCCCTGACTAACAAAGCGGTCAGTTTCAAACGGACACGAGCCGTCGTACAACTCTTCATATGCATCGTGAGTTCGCTGTTGACCGGAAAACGCTAAACCAGACACGACCGAACAGCAGGGTGATGTCGATAAAAAATATGGCTTTGGCGGAGCTTCAGTTTTTGGAAGCATTACAAAGCTTCACACAAGCGCAGTACCCTGTGGATCAACCCGAAAATGCTTTATGCACGCTCGATCAGGAGATAGCCGAACCTGTCGACTGCTGATTTGATCTGGCCGTGTACTAAGAAACACCGACGAATCTGGCGGAGGCGTTGACCGCGTTGTTACAAACCACCATACGCTAGGACGCTTACCTACTACGCCAAGCGGCCACGTTAGGATTCAACAATGTACGCCAAGCCTTTCACATCAAATGTATCTAGAGGTAACCTTCAACCCCCGAATGCAGAGTCTGCTCTTGAGACGACGTCTCACCACCTCACCCCCAGTGACACTCGATCGAAAGGAGCTGTGGACTGTAGGTCTCGTGCCTTTTACGTCTAATGTGACGTATTGGTGCGCTTATGATAGGTTATACGCTCGCAATGCTCTTACGCCACGGAATATCACACCGTCCACGCGGTATAAAAATACGGTCGAGACATCACGTCGTCAGTCAAACCTGGACCCCCGAAGAATTCATCCAAACATCTTCTACTAAAGCATTAGTCTTCATTATCAACGCTGAAAATAAAACGTATCTAAGCTTGTTCAAGACCTTTTTCACGTCAAAGCGAAAACAAATTTTGAAGGAGTATGGAACGTATTTGGTGGAATCGGATCAAGTCGCATCGACGAACCTGTGGCTACACAACGTCTGGCAGCAAGTGGATGTCATCTTGAAAGACAAATTGCCATCCCCAGCCCTGTTTCATATTATCGTGGACTTAACCTGCATGGCGAACAAAGTTTCTCCTACACACGAGATAGTCTAATAGTGCCACTGAAACAAAAGTCTAACGATAGGGACGAATAAAACGCAAAATATTAAAACACTCCAAGAGACTGTGAGTGACATAATTCACCAGAAAGCATTGGATACATTTTAATTCATGTGCCCCTTGTTATAAACCCTCCCCTTATACGACGAAGATACAAAGTTCGTCAGCTCTTGTCAGTCAACATACGAAGAGAGTAATCGCTTTTGCCCCCTTGCGGGAATAATGGTTTTAAATGATTTTAACATCAGACTTTCGGACAACTTATCGGTTTAATAGACCAAAAGTTTAAACATTGAATTCTGAAGCTGTCCAAGTTCACGTCTAAAGCTAAGGATATGTCGACGTGCGATCCACTGAATCCACTGAAACTGAGGACAAGTGGATGCCAACGCGCTTGCGATTCACTGTTCATTCTTCATTCAAAGCTGGTTAATCGTGTCTGCGTATCTTTGCTCCTTTCAAGATGAATGGACTTGGAAGATTTAGTGGCCATGTGATTCCTCACGTGATGTGTTTTGTTTTGACCAATCGCGGCCATTTTCAGAAAAGTAAGAACTCGTTTGCGATCAACTGTATACCTAGCTGCAAGAGCGAACATGTTGTATTGAGATGGATGCGAGGATATGAAATTGATCGTACGGTTGTCATGTTCTTAGCTTTACAATGACGACATCTTTACCTACATGTTTTCCATTGCACAGACGCATTTGAGACTTTATTGCACCTAACAAAGCTCATATATATGGAATTTTCTTGGAGCTAATCTATACTACAACCGTTGCTGAGTATCAGGACGAAGATGGATAAGAGTACATCAAATAAACTTTTGTTTATTACTTTTGTATTGACAGTATAATTTACCCACTTGTATATACTTATGCCAAGAATGTCCAGGACGCTTTATCGATTACCGATGTTTTGTAGAAGAAGAACCAATGAAGAAATGGTCATGGTTAAACAGAAGGATGTTATATTACTGTCTGTTTATCACTTAATTTATGGAAGCAAAGTAAACATTCATTATTGGTATGAGATAACACGTAGATTTTATGACTAGTAAGTAAAGTAACAACCCCGAAGGCAGGTAAATTTATTTGGACTCCATGAGATCATAATTTGTCTTCGGAGTTGCTACTGAACAATGTAGTTGATTAGATCCCGCCATGCTGCCACTACAGATGTATACGCTGTCGTACGATTAAACAAGACTATCTTGTTAAAAGCCTGTAAAAGAAGGTAATGGTCGTAAAATAACATACATGAACACGACACTCGGAACAATACAACGCCCTTTAGCGACACTAACAAGTTGATATAGAATATTTGATTAATGCTATATAATATGACCGTATAAAAGAAAAACTCATGTGTTTTCAGTAATCGATGTACATTCGAATGGATTCTTGATTGTTGATAGCAATTATTGTTGATAGCAATTAACATTCGACCTTTTAGATAACTGTTTCACGGTGCAAGTTTGTAAAAAAATAAAATAATACTAGACGAGCCGTCATTATAAAAACCAATATAGTTTTAACAGAGAAGAGCAAATTGATTCGAAGCTCGACACCGACATAATCAATACATTTTTGTTTGTCCTATAGCACTTCATATGTTGTTAATTCTCATCTCCCAGCAGAACCAAACAAAGACCATAGGTCTAAGTACCGTTTGAGACAATCTAATATGATAAGTAGGCTATACTTTGTGAAACAAACGAACGAATAGCTACAATGTCTTCTGCTACACTAACAATAACGGTTTTTGGGTTCTTTAGAAAAGGTGGAAACCTATCTATGGAACCATAACGGCAAAAGCGGTTCAGAAAAATTGGAACCATCTATAAATGGAACCATCACGACAAAACGGTTCTTTGAGAGAGATAAATGCTTGTAACAGTTACTGTGAGGGTTCCCTACAGAACCATGAAGGGTTCCACCAGAGCCATAACTAAAGAACCTCAAAGGGTTCCATTAGAGGCATATTTTTCTAAGAGTGTACAAAGGCTAACAATTGGTGTCAAGCCTCAAACATAACATGAATAAAATCGGGTGTTTATACGACGTGGTACGACGTCGTTAAGACGGTAAGACTATTGATGCTTACGCTATAGATAAATATATATATCAACTTAACTGTACTGAACATACGTGAAGTACTTGAATTACTACTTGATTGAATGGCTGCATGGGTTTTCTTTTCAAGAACAAATATGTCAGATCCCATTTTAAAACGACCGATAGATAAGTAAATATATTAATTTAGCTACGCACTCAACACGATGATCCCCAAGTAACGTTTAAGCCAACAGAGACCATCATAACAGAAACAACTAAAAAAAACGACATGTCATTGTTATACAATCCGCCACCTTCTTTGAATAATGGTGGCCTCAACCTGTCCGGTAAACAAAGTTTCTTGTACTATTGAGATGACCATATAATCTCAAGTGCAACGGAAAATAACGTTAAAGAATGCAACACAAGCAGAAAAATTTAAACACTTTTTTTAAAAGAGGCCGCGACTGACGAAATTCACCAAAATGTATGGCATACAAATCAAAACATTTTGTTTTAAATAACATACACATCGTCATTTGGAAAATACCAAGCTACAGTTTACATGTCATGTTTGTCCAATTATCCACTTCAAATGAAATTAGTAGAGTTGTGACAACGATAACGGTTTACAGCAAAATAAGGAATCCCAGACAATAAGTTAAGCATTTGTAAATCTCCACTGTAAGCCTTTAAAATCTTTTAGATCTAAGAGAACTAAAGAACATGTTCATCGCGAGTGCCAAAGGGTGGTGGTGTTTTTATGCATGTCCATATATGATAACAGACTATTTATATTCGATTATTTTAAAAGCAATTTTCAGATTGTAGAACATGTTATGCACTTTATTGCATTTTTGCCATAAGCCATACCCTTTATATGATGAAGATACAAAGTCCGTCAGTTCTTGTCAGTGTACGTATTCACTGAACAGAGTATCCGATATACTCCGTGGCAGGAATATCGTTTTTTGGTTTTTTTTTTAAATCAGCCGTTCAGAACACTCTTATCGCTTTAATAGACTAAAAGGTTGTACATTAGATTTTCTCTGTTGGTTTCCTGTACGAACTCTTTGAAGAATGTTATGCCTTAGCGGAGGCTTCTCTTTCTTTACATCATACTATATTCGTTTCACAATATCAATCTATCAATATTTCACTGTAAAACATACAGATATTGCCCTTGACCGTTTTAATTAAGCGTTGAGACCGTGCCAAGTCTCAAGATAACACTGGAGCAGTATTCTGGCTCGAGGCAACCCCATTTCCTTGTCTGTAACCTGTTTATTTTGTTTTGTGTGTACTGTCCAAATTCGAACCTGAGCTATATAAGTGCTTCAGACATTTTGACGTCTTTGTGTAGTCAATTTCCATAAACAACTGATGTTAAGTTCCTTCGGCACCAAATTATTTGTTGGCAAAGATGACCCCGATGTATTACAAAAGACCACCAACTTATTAATAACTGTGGTATGATTAAGGACAGCTGCTGAACATAATCGTTTCGTTGTTAATAAAACATGGTATTTGATTTGATTGTCGGCAAATTACGGCAGATGTTAAGCGTCATTATGTCGTTGTTAAATGCCGTATATAGCCCGGGGTTTCATTATCATCATATAAACAGGGCTAGATAAGTAAACGTTTAAAACCAAATAAAGATCCCATATTGTTTGATGCGAAGACAATTTGTCTGGTGTTTGTAGCAACGGTGCACATGCAACTGTAGTACGTGCGTAGTTATGGAAGTGGGGGACGTGTGATTTGTTGAAGGGAGGGGCACATATATGACGGATGTGCGTGTGTGTGTGTGGAGGGGGGGGGGACATGTTGTGTCTTGTATGTTTTTCAACTTGCTTCAACTGGTGAGGCATTATATGCTTCCGCTGTCTGTTCGCTCTTCGAGGAAACTTCGGCTGTTGTTGTTGTTGTCGTTACTGATGAATCGAACTTAGAACATCTACAACAGCAAACGATCGTCCAAATGGCGCGACGGTAACTCTTTCTCATGAAGATGTGAACAAAAGGGTCGATAATAAAGTTCAGACTGGCGAGGATCATGATTCTGCTGACGTGCTTGAGAGGAAAGTCCAACCCGACGTGGATCATCAAAAACATTGCCTGCAAATAAAACAAAACTGGTGGTCAGCTTACGATAAATTCATCGTATTTCAGATTCCAATTACACTTCTCTCTGAACATCAAAGTCAACAAGATTGTTAATTTCTTTAAGATTACAATTATCATATAAAGGCGGACGATAGCCTACACCTTGATGGCGAGCAAGGTGGTGATTAAGGTAGACATTGCAAAAATCAATATTTTTTCTGATATATGATTTATCCCAGTAGGATAGGCTAAATCCGCTGTATAACCATGCCGGTCTGGTCTAACCGGGATGATTAAACGTATAAGAGAAACCTTTGGTGATCACTCGCCGCATAAATAAGATACTAGTAGTTGAGTGACGAGATAATCCTGTGCTAATCTGTGCGAAAAGTAAGTAGTGTGTCCGGATTAAGTATAATTATGTACAGCTAATTAAATTAATAACCCAAGCCATCAGTTCTACAAGTCTGTAGTTGATATACGTTATTATTCCCCAAAAGTCTCCTTCGTTATTATTCCCCAAAAGTCTCCATAACTTTGATCAAGACATTTCCACCATTTGACAAAGTATTACTTGGCTTATAAAGGTGGCATTTAGAAGTTGGGAGTATCATGAGGCAAATAACAACTTTATATGGACTGGGGCTAATATAAGAGGGATACGCAGCGGCATACGCTGACAGGCTAACCCAGGGAATCAATGCTGGCCTCGGCAGTGCACTGTTATAGAGGAGAAACACTAGAAAATCGCAAAAAATGCACGTTTTTACAACACAAACTTAGGCGTTTCACGCGTCTCCAGGACATGAAAACTACGTGTTTGCATAGTCTGTGAGGATATTCTTTTAAAATATAACAGAGACAAGAATTTAGCCGTCTTAAACAGAAAGTTTTTAGAAAAACAGCGAAAGGCTCCGATTAAATATGCGAACGTTTCGGAAAAGCCAGTCATAAAAACAAAACTGGACTTCCATCGCTGATTAATGACATATACTTTCGTGTTACAAGTCCCAAAACCCATGAGTGGCAACGAAAAAACACTTCTGCTGAAGATTCAAAACAAAAAACTCCAACTTTTCGTTCAGACTAAATGTAGTTTATAATACAGTTAGGTCATGTACACAACGAAATATAAAGAAATGGCCGCCATTTAAGACACTGAAGGCATCGTTTATACCTAAACTTTAAAAGACGAGAACATCGAGTAAACTGCTTGTACTGGACTATTAGCGCCACAATATTGCAGTCAAAATACATATGGTCTTTCCTTGGAACGAGAAATTTTCCAACTGGTTCGTTAAATAATTCTCTTGATGTAGAAACTTCAACTGCTTCAGGTCAGAAAGACTGGCTTTACTTTCACCGTGGTACAACGCGAAATATCGCCGATGGCGAGATTTCATTTGATTGGTTCCCGTTGCCTATCCTTTTATATGTTAGTCCCAGGTATAAGCCCCCTGTCTTTGCCAACAAAGTCTAGAATCCCATCCTAATCGAGACGGGTTTCAATGTTTAAAATTATGCCGAGCTAAACTGTTGCATGTACTTAAATCCTGTGTCTTCTGGCAATCCTTGGTCCACACATACATATACATAGTAATCCGAGTTTGAAAGAAAGATTTATTCATGCGTTTACTCCACCATAAAGGTAAAGACATCATTAGCAGGAAGCATCCGGGTAACCCCTAAGGAGTTCCATGAATAACTGATATGTAATGTGGAATATTTTCTTGTGAATAAATCATATGTCGTCAATCAGAGAAGTGTAATGGCTAATCAGTTAGAGGATTTTGTGCATTCATAAAAATAATGCGCTTTTTTTTAAAATTCGCTATCTTTATATCTTTACACCATACTACTTGAGCGTCCCTTTAGCAGTGTTTCGCGTGATACCAGATGGGAAACTTTGGGGGTTGGACGCCGTTGTTTAAATTGTCAGTTTGATTGGAATATAACGTTGTACTCAAGGGTATTTCACGTACACGCGATTGCCGGGGCCACACCGTGTGAGTCACTTAATATATACCTGATGGTCGAGAGACGGACTCAAACCCGCGGACTGTACATCGCAGCAGAATAGCAAGCAGACAAACTAACCAGTAAGTCATGGGCGAAGGCACTGGGTGCTCTGTCGTTCGTGCCTCATTCTATATAAACTTTAGATCGATTCCTGATGGAGGCATTCCATCATCTTGACGACATATCTATATCTATACCGGGTGCACATTGAATGTGAAACACTGTGGCTCGTTGGGTCAAGTAAGCTTGTAAGCTATAATGCTTCGGATTTCTATCCCCAGTGGAGGCAGGAATTTTTTTCTTGTTGTACACTTATAAATATATGTATTGGTGTTATAAATATAGTTTAGACATACGGTGACTCAAATTTCCAAGAAAGCATTGTTTTAAAGAACCAGGGGCCGGTTCCACCAAGCATTTTCTGATTTAAGTCAAAATACTAAATTTGATATTTGTGTGACTTGCCTTATACTTTTAAAGTAATACCTGTAATTGTGACTTACTTGCGTGTACGTTATAATAATAATCCTAAAATATTAAATTTTAAAATTTAAAACTGAGAAATGTGAGGACCTTTAAACATTTCGACTTGTTTGTATGTTAGATTTGGGTTTAACGCCGTACTTAAGGT
>JAVFBX010227663.1:0-10998 GCA_034783855.1 Mopalia kennerleyi | reverse complement strand
CTCTCCTCCTTCTTCTTCATCTCCTCCACTTGTTCCTGAAAATATAGACAAACCATTGGTCTTTAAACTTAACATACAACCTTGTACTAACAGACTTTCAAAGGCATGAGTGAAACTGCTCCAGTATATCAACTTAAGTTTATGTAGCGTTTTGTAAAGGATTTGATAAATAAAAAAACAGCGTCAATTAAATATCAAAACTGGTGTTGATTTATTGCTTTAGAAAAAAAAAAGCATGTAGAGTTCATCTAGTGTTTTGTCAAGGATTTGATTAAAAAAAAAAACAGTGTCTAATAAATATTAAAACTGGTGTTGAGTTACTGCTTTCAGCAAAGAAAACTTTAAAAAAATCTGTACATAAATGCATGTGACAAACCTTGAGTGTGTTGATGAGAGCAAGGTTGTTGAGAGTAATATCATTGTAATAGTTCTTAATGTCACTGAAGGCTTTCTCGTGATTCTTCATCAATGTATTAATTTGACCATTCTTCCTCTCTTCAATCTCATGAATCTCAGTCTTTCTTCTCAGGTCAAGTTCATCTCGCAGAGAGCGCATCTTCTTCTCATATTTGGCTTCAATTTCTCGAGCTTGACGTTCAAAGTCTGCTCTCAACTGTGTCACTTCTTCATCATTTGTCTGCAGAAAAGAAAATTTTATCTTTTAGAATTTGTTATCAATCAAGATATAAAGTCAAGAAGTTTTTAAAACATTTCATGCCACACATTGCAATGATACAGACCTAAAAAGCAACCAATCCAGCCATTTGACATGGAAGACCCCAATAAATAGTATTATTATTATTTAATAAGTAGACAAAACAATACCACACAATTACATTGAACATTTGGAGATAGCTACAAGAATGAATATAAAGACTGATACAACTGTATGGACAACGGAAAGCCTGCTCACCTTTTTCAAGTTTTTGATGATATCTTCATGAGCCAGTTCTTGCTCTTTTAAGGCTACTTTAAGTGATCGTTTATCTTTTCTTAGATCCATCTCACTTCGTCTGTTTTCATCTTGAGATAATTTTATTGAGACAGTGCCTTCGGCCTTCAACTCAGAAATGTTATTTTGATGTTCATACAGAAGATGTTTGACTTTCTGTTTGTAAACTTTGATTTCTATTTGATGTCTTTCTTCAGCATCTTCCATCTCTCTGTCTTTATTTCTGAGCTCTGCTTTTTTCTCTTCTAACTGTCGCTTTGTAATCTCCCAGAAGGTGTTAACCTTGTCCCGCTCAAGTTGGAAATAATTCCTCTCTTCCCTCTCTCGGTCAAGTTCTTCATGGAGACGCGTGATATGCTCTTCCAACTAAAAAAATGTAAAGTTTTATCAGATGTTATTTACAAAAAGACAAGGATGGAATTATGTACTTATCTGTTCAAGACTTATAGTGTATAAAAAAAAATACAAACTAGTCATTTACACCAGCTACTTGTTACATCAGTGTATTTTCAGATTTACTACCCAGCCTATATTTATTTTAGTATTGAAGACCAATTAAATATTTTGCAAGCAAGTTACTATCATAAACTACTGGGGCCGGTTGCGCTATTAAATTTAATCCGCTATTTGATGATCTCACGTCATGGTGAAGATCTATCTCTGATCCAATATTTGATGATCTCACGTCATGGTGACGTAAATGTGTTTTTGTGAAATATAGCAAAACGCAAATTCAGATGAAGACTGCAAACAATTATTATTTGGGAAACCTATAAATTGGTCCTCCTCAATTAAGTTTGCATATAACATGGGGAGAGCCTGGGAGAGCCTGTTTTGTCTGTTCTCACCAACAGCACAGGCCTGAGTATTTAAACTATATATCTTATATGAGCATCCAAACTTTCTTCAGATCAATATAATGATTATTTTGACTGTACAGTAGTGATTAACAACACATCTACATGCAGAGTAATGTTTTCTTATAATATGTAAAAACTCACCTGTTCTTTTGTCATCTCTGTTGTTGATAGTCCATCGATAACCGTGGGAGTCTTGGCCTTTGCAGACTTCTTCTTTTTTCCGCTTTTCTTTTTGGGAGGCTATAAATAAATATAGTTTTGTATCAATTGTTGTTTGGGGGAAAGTACTATGTATTGTTAAGATTGAAGTACACTCTCTTCTGAGGACACTGACAAGGCCTTCTCTAAATGAATGTTCTGAAAAGGACCTGAAGACAAAAAGTGTCTCGCTAGTAGGCTTGCTCCAAAATAAGAAAAATTTTGATACAAATAGGCCTAGGCCCAACTACCGGTCACACAAAACTGAAATTATGCTGCTGTATAAAAATGGTGCATCTGACAGAGAAAACAGATCGAAACTCTGATTACAAAATAAAAAATTGAAATGATGAAAATCAATGCACTCCATCGTACTACGATGTGTGGGGTAATCAAATGAACATACATGTCATATAAGTGAAATACCCTTGAGTACGACGTTAAACACCAATCAAACAAACAAACAAACAAACATAAAAACAACCATAAAATCTAATAGATATTGTTCTGTTGTTGTTGTTGCGGGAACCATCACGCAAGTTTTGTGGCAACTGAATCATTTCGATCGAAATTTTTCCACATACATTTAGCTTAAAGAAAAGTATAGAGGAGTTGGGTAAATACCATGTTGTCTGTAGCTGGTTCTCCAGGAAAATGACCTTAATTCATGAACAGAGTTGACAGCTTTTGGAAAATACAGTCTTGTTTCTGAAACTGAAGCGATCTTGTCTGTTGCCCAGAGCGACAGTCCCCGGATGTAAACAATCGACTCTTTTCATCTACACAAATATTGTGACGTCATTAAATAATGATGTTCAGTAAGATCCGCTCTTGACTGATCACATGACTTCAAGATGGTGGGTGTTGTTATAAATTTTAATGCATTCCGTGCGAATATCTTGATTTTAATTGATTTACAGTTGGATATATTCGCTGATTGATTTTATGCAAAGATGTGTTGTCTCGCTCATTCTATATTTTCAATTCAAGTCTTTACAACAATGCGATTCAAAATCGTCAGCTTAATATCTGCGTGGGAAATACGTCAAATGACAGGCGTCTGTCTCGAGAGGCTGGATTCAACCTTTAATCAAATAAGAACTACAATACATGTTAGATGTTTAACATGTAGTTGTATTCAACTAAGCCACCATAAACTCTTTGCTCTTTCAATTAAATAATGATAATTATTTTAAAAATACAGGTGATAAACAAGGAAGAGAATAAATTTCATTAATAATAATATAATTATTGAACCCCCCCTTCGCTAAATATTATATTGTCTTTTCACTTCCTGTGTCGCAGTTTGAAATTCCAAATACTTCTGTCAAAACAGTTTGGTTGGGGAGAGTAGCTATTCCAACAATATTGTTTGACTTAGCTACTTTAGCTAGATACAGCTGCAAGAGAGTTGTTCGTCTGACACTTGCCATCGTCATTGCCAAGTATCATCAACACTATATCCTAGAAGCCAGTGCGTGTGTCACAGTGACCTAGATTTTAAGAGGGTGTGAACCTTGAAATTTTATTTGATCGTTAAAAATGAAACTAAGCCTTTTTTTTCCATTGTTGGAATTGTCTCTGAGACATACATGTAGGTCTTACCTTGCTTATTAGTTTGATCTTGAATAAAGTTACTGGTATGTCAATGCAGACCTGTGCTGTTGGGGAGAATGGATGCAACAGGGCTTTCCCATGGTTATGCAAACTTACTTTAAGAGGACTGATTTATAGGCTTCTCAAATTATTTTACATTGTTTGTCTAAATTAGCATTTTGCTACTGATTTTGACAAATTTTGTCAATCCAATCATTACTGAAGTTTGTTTTATAAGGCAATATTGCATATTTATGTATTTAAAAAATCCAAAAAAAATCAGTAAGGCAGCAGCTAATGCAGCATATGTTTGGTTATCTCAAGTTTTGGTTATTTTAAGGACCGATTCTGCCGGAAATGATTACAGCACAGGCCTGCAATGATCTATGAAGGAATCCAATAAGCTCTTTTCAGAACCATTTTCTGTGGTATGAGAAATAAATCCAAAACAATCAACCAGCATTAAAATCTGTTAAGAAGCATTTTCATTGTGTTGACTGTTGTATTCTTTCAGCCAAGCACACCCCAGTTATCTCCCCAGGAGGAGCAGGAGAAGTTGTTAGAGGAAGCGCTTAATGTGGTGAAAAACCAGGCCTTTCAGATGAAAAGATGTCTGGTAAGCTCTTTTATAACTACACCATGTGGCTCTTGCAAATGCAGGGGAGGTTTTAATGAAGTTTTCTCTAGTTTTTTCACAGTGTGTAAGTAAGGAACACTGTGAAATGGATAAATCTGTCGTTATATAAATAATAAGTGACATGATAACCTTGAGTACAACATTAAACCCCTATTAAAGAAAGAGATAAAACTTTTACAACTATTCATTGTATTTTATTAATAATAATCGTGGGCAGTGCTGATATTGTAAAAGCACCCAAAGCAGTCATACATCTGAGTCTACAGGAAAGCTAACATGAATAGGTCATTCAAAAGCAACATTAGATTGATACAAAATCAATTTTTATCTTTGGAAACTTTTCTTTCAGGACAAAGGGAAATTAATGGATGGATTAAAACATGCCTCAAACATGCTGGGGGAACTCAGGACCTCAATGCTTTCACCAAAAAGTTACTACGAACTTTGTATCCTTTTATAACAAGAATGTTGAACTATTTCTTGTTACAAATACGATTTATTGTATAAATCCATGAATATGATTAAATTAGTTTCGTAGTTTGCTTGATCAGTTTAATCCTTAACTTTTGTCCTAAAACTTTGAAGCTTTGTTATTAATTTAGTTGATTTTCTCTTCATAACATTATGGTAAATATAGATCATTAGTTTTTATAGCTGTGTCTATGTCAGTTGTGATTTTAATCTTGAATGTAGTGTGAAGATCATTTATTTGTTGCCTTTAAAGTTTGTTGCTTTCTGAACTAGGACGTGATACCTTAACTAGCTTTAGATATGGGAATCTCTGATGAACTGCGTCATCTTGAGATGTATTTAGTGGATGAATTTCAGAAAGGAAGAAAAGTGGCTGATCTCTATGAGTTGGTTCAGTATGCAGGAAACATTGTCCCCCGATTGTAAGTCTAGCACAATGTGTAATTTATAAGCTATATCAGCTGTTGTGTTCTTTTTCCTTTTTTCTGGTTGTATATGTTTTTTGGTAATTTGTAATCCAATTATCAAATGTTTGTAAATTCAGAAATTGTACTATATGTTTGACTAAAAATGTTTCTAGACTTTTGTGTTGCACTATGTGCCTGTTCTGATAAAATAATCGATTTGATGTATTGTCAGAACATTGTATTGATGTGATTCATAAGTCTGAAATATATGTCTGACTTGATGATTGGTTGATGTGTTCGACCTGGTGCCCATAGACCATGATTGGTTGATGTGTTCGTACTGTTCAACCTGGTGTCCATATACCATTATTGGATGATGTCCATAGACCATGATTGGATGATGTCCATAGACCTGGTGTCCATAGACCATGATTGGTTGATGTCCATAGACCGGGTGTCCATAGACCATGATTGGTTGATGTGTCTGACCTGGTGTTCATAGACCATGATTGGTTGATGTCCATAGACCTGGTGTCCATATACCATGATTGGTTGATATGTCTGACCTGGTGTTCATAGACCATGATTGGTTGATGTGTATTACACTGTATCCATGCTTGGTCTAACTGTTTGACAGGTTCTTGTAAACTGTGATTGGGTGAGGTGTGTTGCCCCTGAAATGAGGGGCAGCCCTTTTACAGTATGGTGACAGACATATGATGACTGATGACAGTTATGCCAAGCTGTGTACAACAAATTTTAAACACAATAAAAGTTATAAAAAACAATTGTTTCATGCGTTTTTCAATTTTATTTCAGATATTTGCTGATAACAGTTGGTGTAGTGTATATCAAATCTAATGAGTTATCAAGAAAGGACATATTGAAGGATTTAGTAGAGATGTGTCGCGGTGTTCAGCATCCTCTGCGTGGGCTCTTTCTCAGAAACTATCTTCTACAGTGTACCAAAAATGTTCTACCAGATGTTGAGGTGGAGCAAAGGTACAACTTCTGACTTTCTTCTACTTGTACTTTATTTGCCTGTTAACGTCTGAGGAATGACACTCATTTTGATCAAGTATTTCAACTCTATAATTCTCACCAATGAACATAGAACTGACATGTACAACATAATATAGTAATAACGATTGAAGCCAGGATACGTCCAGATTGCAAGTATTTAGGTCTCTATATTATTTTCAAATCAGCTTGCATCGGCAATGTTTTTTAATTGTTTATTTTATTTGTATATTTGTTTTAATTTTGTGTAACAATGTTTCTGACAGCACTACAGAGCTGGAATCCGGCACAGTTAAAGACTCCATAGACTTCATTCTGTTAAACTTCTCCGAGATGAATAAACTTTGGGTTCGTATGCAGCATCAAGGTCATTCACGAGATAAGGATAAACGGGAACAGGAGAGACGAGAACTGAGAATTCTCGTGGGAACAAATCTCGTCAGACTAAGTCAGCTTGAGTGTATCAACATGGAGAGCTATAAGAAGGTACAATTGTAACAAACATTTTATTTTATTGATGCTTTTCTTGTTTCTGTTGTATTTGAGCAGTGTTTGTGTGTTTGACTGGTTTTATCAAATTTAGTACTGTTGTATTTATTGTAACGATTATATTCTCAAATTGGTTTATACTTTCCTTGTCCTGAGTGAAATTAACTGAGACTATTACATAACTTCTGAAAATATCTTACGAGAAAAAATCAATTGACGTTAGATTTTTCAACTACATGAATTACTGCTTATTTTGATTTTGTTTATTTACACCAGGTAAATGTTAAAGAAAAGTACAACACATGTGCTAGGCTTAATAAATGATATATTTCTTACCTGCGTAGAAATGTGCAGGTAGATAACACACATTAGAGAAATTAAGGTAATGCTTCCTTCCTGTCTTAGATTTCAAAGTTGTAAAACTGATAGATTACTTGTGGTGTTTATTTTTGTTACAGCTTGTGCTGTCAGGTGTTTTGGAACAGGTTGTTAGTTGTAAGGATGCCATAGCTCAGGAATACCTCATGGAATGTATTATACAGGTGAGTAAGTTATCCGGTGTTTTGGAACAGGTTGTTAGTTGTAAGCATGCTATACATGTAGCTCAGGAATATCTCATGGAATATATAAAACAGGTGAGTAAGTTACCAGATGTATTAAAACGGGTTGTTAGTTGTAAGGATGCTATAGCTCAGGAATATCTCATGGAATGTATAAAACAGGTGAGAAAGTTACCAGATGTATTAAAACAGGTTGTTAGTTGTAAGGATGCTATAGCTCAGGAATATCTCATGGAATGTATAAAACAGGTGAGAAAGTTGCCAGGTGTAGTGGAACAGGTTGTTAGTTGTAAGGATGCTATAGGTCAAGAATACCTCATGGAATGTATAATACAGGTGAGTATTTAAAGTTACCAGGTGTTTTGGAACAGGTTGTTAGTTGTAAGGATGCTATAGCTCAGGAATATATGTACATGTACCTCATGCAATGTACAATACAGGTGAGAAAGTTTTGGAACGGGTTGTGGGCTGTAAGGGTGGACTAACTCAGGGAAAATGTGAGGGAATGTATAATGCAGAGTTATAATGTGATACATTTCTGTCGCATTAAAATGTATTATAATCTCTTTTCATCAGATCGAATTGAGGCTCTTAATGAATGCGATCTTTTTCTTAACTTGTAAATAATACTTTATTTCTTCATTGCTAAAATATTTCCTTTAAATTGCAGGTATTTCCTGATGAATTTCACCTCCAGTGTTTGAACGCTTTCCTGAGAGCTTGTGCAGAGCTTCACCCAGATGTCAATGTTAAAAATATCATCATTGTTCTTATAGACAGGTAACTAACTACCTTTAGCTCTCAACAACAAAATCACACACCTGATTGGCCATTGGTTTTCTTACTTCACATCATTGTGCCAATCTGATGGATCATTGAAAACATCTTGAGATTAAAACCAGTTATTAACCAGGATTGAACAAATCTAATTCAGCCACCAGTGTCCATGAGTAATCCTAATACTAATGGGATATATGAAGTATGACTACAGAACAACTTGGCATAAAATAAAATAAACAAAAGTCTTTTTTGGAGTCATTTTCTGTATTCTATATTTTGGTTTCTCTATGTAGCCATAATCAGGAATATGTCAAGCAGAAATTTCTTGAGTTTTGTTAACCATGCAAAGTTATGTTAGTCAAATACCCTTTAAAGAATGCTAATCATCAATCAAACAAACAACAATTAACCTTCTATTTTTAGATTGGCTCAGTTTGCTCATGGGGAAGAAGGCTCTGGAATTCCCTCAGATATTCAGCTCTTCGATATCTTCTCCCAACAAATAGCACAAGTTATTCAGGTAAATGACTGGGCCAGTTTGCTAAAAACCAAACAAACACTCATTTTCATTGCCTCTGAGAACTATATAGATCATAAATAAGAATCTGTTTCTGATTTCTGGCCCCAAAAGGCTGTATGTACAAATGATTTAATAGGACAATCTTAGCGTAACAGGTCCTTAAAAGCCAGTTTTGTACATGACCCTATTACTGTTTTAGACACAGGTGGTTGGGAGGAAGGTTCCTGGTGCCTTGGTGCTCTTAGAGCTTAGGGCAATTAGAAGCATACCTGTTTGTGATGGCGTATTGTGTCCTGTGATGGCCCAGTCTTGTCCTCTGATGTCTTGTTTCCATTTGTTAAAAGTTATGTCTAGGGTGATTTGCATCACCCATTTGGCTGTCTCATGTCATATGAGAGATATATTACCTTAATATCTAATCAAGAAACAAATTACCTGTAGCAGACACATCATGTGACCTACATGAGATTTGAGGGTGATCAGGTTTTGAAAGAGATAACCAAAGCTTTAAACCAGTTTATTGTTTAATTTTTGCCCTAGAAGTCTTTTAAGAGACCTTAGTTTTCTAATAAGTTGTCTTAACTGCAAACGAATCAAGGGTTTTTCAATTTTATCAAAAAAAAAAAAATCAAATATAAAGTTTGAATCCCTGAAATGTAACTTTCGCCATTTATAGCTATATTGGACAAACCATGGAACACTCTGATATTAGATGAGCTTGCCTATCAGCCTGCCAATAAGTTAGCCTATCACACTGATCGCTTTATGAACAGGTGACCTTGTCAATCAATAATCCTATCATTGATCACTCTGTTAACAGAATCGCCCTGATATGCCCCCGGAGGACATAGTATCCCTGCAGGTTGCCCTTATAAATCTCGCACTGAAGTGTTACCCTGATAAAGTGGAATATGTGGACAAGGTACTCGAGACTACAGAAGAAATCTTCAACAAAATGAATCTCGACCAGTGAGTTTTCCAAAGAATATTTAAACTCTTGTCATTATTATTACCTCAAGTTTAGTTAACTCCATTGAAGGGTGTTTAATTTCCTTACCCATATATCAGAAGTTTTACAAGGGTGATTTCCCTCCCCATGTACCTACTTTACAGCCCTATTATGATTCCAGTTGTAATGTCTTGACTACACACGAACCATACAAACAATCAGCAGGGGTGTTTGGGAGGCAGCTTCCTGTCCCTGTGATGCCCTCCAAGCTTTAATAGGGGCAGCATGAAGCTGATCTGTTTGTCATGTCTTTGTTTTAGATCCTGAGATTGTCCTGTATTTGTCCCGTCCTGTCTTTGTTTATAGGCAGTGTAGTCGAAGTTAGTTTCCTGCACCCGTATGGCATGCTTGTCATCATATGAGTGAAATAACCTTGTGTATGGCGTTAAACTTCAGTCAAATAAACAACCATAACATCACTTTATGACAAAATAGGTCAAACTGTCTATATTTGAACATGGCAGGTTTGAGATTTATAGAAGTAAAAATTAAATGTTGTGACAGACTCTGGCTGGCTTTTTGTGCATCATTGGATTGTTTATTTGTCTCAACTAAAAATCCCTTAATTACTGTATTTTATTGGATGCAATTAAAATTACAGTAATTATCATATGTAATAAACGAAGGATTCAAGTCATGGTTACTAAGACCATGTTATGACAAGGTCTAAAGAAATCAAACTCTAAGTATATCTGTATTAAAACCATTATGCTTTTTCCTGCAGTCTTGAGCATGGCAGTCCAGTTTGGAAGGAGTTACAACGACTGATGAAAATTCCCATTGACTCCTATTGGGATATTCTCACTGTTTTACAGCTAGTGCATTATGGGCCGATGTTTGAGTACTTTGACTTCAAGGGGCGTAAAGTCATGAGTGCTTACCTCATTAATAGTGCCTTGGACAAGGAGACGCAAATCCCTACACAAGAAGAGGTATCCAGTCTATTGCTGTCCTTCTCTGTTTTCAATTCCTGTTAAGAATATCAGTTCTTGATCTTATTATCATTACCTATCTGTCCTGATTATCATTACCTACCTGTTTAGTTTATTATTACCTGCCTGTTCTGATTATTATTACCTCCGTGTTCTGATTATCATTACCTATCTGTACTGATTATCATTACATACCTGTTCTGATTATCATTACCTACCTGCTTAGTTTATTATTACCTGCCTGTTCTTATTATTATTACCTCTGTGTTCTGATTATCATTACCTCCGTGTTCTGATTATCATTAAATACCTGTAATGATTATCATTACCTACCTACCTGTTCTGATAATCATTACCTACCTGTTTAGTTTATCATAACCTTCCTGCTCTGATAATCATTACCTACCTGTTCTGATTATCATAACATACCTGTACTGATTATCATTACCTACCTACCTGTTTTGATAATCATTACCTACCTGTTTAGTTTATCATTACCTTTTGCTCTGATTATCATTACCTACCTGTTCTGATTATCATAACATACCTGTACTGATTATCATTACC
>JAVFBX010227652.1:0-11001 GCA_034783855.1 Mopalia kennerleyi | reverse complement strand
ATCGGTCCGGATAGCTCATATAGTAACACATTCGACTCGAAATCCGAAGGTCGACGGTTCGAACCCGCCCAAGATCATATTTTTTCTTTCTGTTTTTCCATTTTTCCCACTTTATAACTTCAACATACATTGTACTAACACAATTAGAATATTATTATATTTTTAACTGATAGGTCTTGAACTTGGAAACCTTATAACCGTTGCGCCCGGTTATAACCTCTAGTTTTAATTGCATTTTGAGTCGCAACAAGGCATATTGAGCGTTTTTTTTATTCAGGCATAAAACATACGTAGGTATATGTTCCTCTTAAGACAAAGCATTAACAAAACAAAAAATATACACATGTATGGTGTCAGAAAAATACAGATATGTTAAAATAGGAAAAAAACTTAAACAGAAGGCAATTTTTAATTAGCACTCCATGGTGCATGGACGTTATTTAAACAGGCTAAGAATATGTCAACTGGATGGAAAAATTTTGTAAAAGGCAAAATAAAGGGATGAAAAAACTTATCATTTATAATCATAATGTCCTTTAACAGAACTAATAAAAAACATTTCAAGTGTTTATCACAAGACAACTTCCTAGTCGCTTTATTTATTCCTTTAATAAAATATTCAACAAACAACGGATATAGGAAACCAGACTGGAAAGGGAAAAAAAATCCACCAACTGGAACTTTGCTTGTAATGTAATGTTTGCCATTTGATTAAAACTGTCACCATCTTACCTCCATGACAATGTATATAGACCAAGGACCATTTTGAATATAGTACTATTCAGTAGGTTACTGCAAATTGTTTGGTTGTCGTTTTGCAACTTACAAATGTATAAATACACATGGACTCCATAAAGGTGTGTAGAGCTTAAATCTAATTACCCATGATGCACTAGTCTATTCTGGAATTTTAATTGCGCAGAAGTGTGAAAAGTGTGATCTCTTGCGCAGCACACATCACAGGAAGCATATAAAACAGCAGGCCAAAAAAACACAATGAAATGGGTTAGGGAGCGGGTGTATACTTCTAGTTAATTAGACTTCTTGTCTCGGGCAAGTCCTGCACATATTATTTCATCAAGTAATACTAATACTGGTGTTTGTTTGGGGTTTAACGGCGTACACAAGTGTATTTCACTAATATGGCGATGGATTGTCCATTTTACACTGTTTCATTCTGAATGAAACTGAGAGAAATCCCTTCACAAAACCCACCCCTGCATTTGCCGAAGACACTTCATGTGACTGGCGTATACCTGATGGCTGACCGAGGGTCTTGAATCTGTGAGTGGTACATTGAAATAGGTTTAGACACGAGCCGTGCCCGCAGGCTACAGGTATGATCTAGTATGGATCAATCTAAATTTGCAAACGTAGAAAGGACTACAAAACCAGTAACTACAAAGGTGTAAACAGTACTGTAGATATGCACATTTACTGTGATAAAGCAATTTGACTCTTAAGAATAAGTTCTTAAAATTACTCTTCATTAGGGGTGTAATGATCCATCATTGAATCCATCATTAAATCCTCTTATAAGTTTATTTCACAGAACAATCAATAAACCAACCAAGCAGTTTAAATTTGAGCATAAATAATTAAGGAATTTGTATGCTTGCGAAGTCTGAATCAAAAACAGTATCTTATCTTGAGGCCCATGTTGAGATACGTTTTGAATCGTGGCGGGATTGTATCATTACATTCCTACTCTTTATGTTGGTAATTTTATGGAGGTTGTTAAAATTTGCTTAAAAGATGACTGTTGACTAGTTTTCATACATGTAGGTTCACAAGATAAAATATATAATGCAGATATACAATGTTTTTCAAAAGGCTATTGATGATGTAATAAATGACCAATCAGAATACCTCATTTGAAGGACTTTGACAAAAAAGATTAGTTCCAGAAGACTACCATTGCACTACTGAAGTATGAAAACGAGAAAGAGGCTAATATATTGACCAATGAAAAGCCTGGATTAGGAAAGAGATTGAACTAATTCCACCAATGAGACGGCTAGATTATATTCTGAGTAACCCTCTGGAAGCTGGTTGACCACATGACCCATCAGGACGGCTGTATCATGAAGCGGGACATTTGGACAGCGCAGATCGACAGACTCCTAAAATTAAAACAAAAGCAAAATGATTATAAATATAGTTTTAAGTGCTTAACTGCTATGTGGAGTGGTTTGGGAATTTATTATTGATTTAAAAAAAACCCACAGATTTAACTCCCTTCACTGAGCAAATCATTGAAAAGTCTCCACAAATCTCACTAAATGTAGTTTGTTGATTGATTAAATGAGGTTTAACATTGTACTCAAGGGTAGTTCACTTGCATCACAGCATTTTACTATGACATCCACACTCTTACATAATAAAATGTGTTTTACTGTGTTCGAAAATTAATCTTCCTCCAATGTTAAATTCAGGGGTTCATAGACGTCTAGTTTAACTAACCTAAATGGTAGTAACGCTGGAGATTAAACTCAATTTGAGATATCATTTTAACGCATCATTTTTTCAAAAACTCAATTCAGACTCCTTTCTAATGTGTAGGTATGATAAAAATATTGTTCATTCAAAAACTCAATATTTGGACGTCTATGAACCCCTGTAAAAAAAGGCCATATTGTGACGATTATTGCATCTCACATTTATGAATGAATGTGCATTAAGATTAGTGTCTGCTCATCTGAACCAAGTACCACTAAACTTCATTACAATATGACAATGCCTGAAAGAATTTGCTTTTCAGATTGCTAAATAGTACTAAGTAAAAATACCATTATGGTAAGAGTGTCAAGCTATTATACTTACCATACTCTTTAACCAGGTAGAGACTGTAGGTGATAAAGAGGCGACCTTCTCCAACCCACCTGGCGGATCACAGGTGTAAATATAGTGAGCTACCCTCTGTCCCGCTATCAATAATAGCTGAGAACCCATCAGCTCATGGTCATTCACTGTCGATAATACCTACAACAGCATATGTATGTTACATCAACCTGAGTTTCCATTAGGATTTTGATTTTTTTTAATAAATTAAATTTTAAAAAAATCTAATAATATTTTTACAACATTAATCTTTATGATGCTTTGTTTTACAATTCTATGAAATTGGAAACAAATCCAAGCATCTCATGTTTTGTCACAGCCTCTAAAATTAGTTCACGTTTTCATGCATGAAATATTCGGTACTTAAAGCTCAAATCAAAACAGTAAGTAAGTAACTTTTAACGTACTTTCACTGTTCAGTAAACTATGACAAACAGTTTGATTTAAACAATATCTATTAAATGAAGTGGTCAAGGTTACCTATGTCAATGTTTCTCCTAACAATAACAGTTAAATACTTGGGTTAGGTGCAGGATTGCCGTAAATCAAAAAATAACAATTTAAATAATTCAGTTAAGAACATGTTTTCAAATGATAAGTGTTTTACTGTTTAAACTAGGATTAATGTAGTACCTGTTCAGCTAATTTATCTTTTCCTTCCGAGTACAGTTCACAGACATGGTGCTGCTTGAAATGGTCAATATCTAAACCAAAGTCTTTGGCCAGCTCTAAAACTAAGCCTGACCATTTGTAATCCAGTGTGTCTGCCCCTCGCACTGAATGAGACAACACACGGGATAATAACTGGAAAGAAAATTAACATGACAAATGTTACATAAGCTTATATGATTAAATGTCATGGCCTGTTAATACTGTTAAAATTTGGCAGTAACACTATTTTTTTAATAACTGTTATGTTACCATTCAGTTTCAAGCCACTTAACACTTGTATGTCGACAAGGCCCTGACGCTAAGGTCTTATGGCAGTTCATTCTATGCACACGAAAGCTATCAAATCAAATTCATATAAAAACATGTTATAAATGCTTCTGAAAAACAGTTTGTGTATATCTGTCATGAATTTATTAATATCTGGAATAGGATTTAGGTACAAGTTTATCAACATAACTGGTAATTGCCTTCTTTACAGAAAAAGCAGTTAGATTAATTTGACTACATGTCCTGGGTACAGACATCTAAGTTATTACCATCATCTTAATTAAGCCATGGAAGTGAGAACAGAAAACACTCACCTGTCGCCTAGCAACCGATAGGGATGAATCTACATTCTGATTGGGTAATAAAGGATGGGCGTGTAAATCTTTGAAAAATGAATTTTTGCCCTGAAACCAGAAATATTGAAGACAACTTAGTATAGTTTTACAAAATTTGAAATATTTGTGTCTTTAAACATATTTAAATTAATGCCAAAAAAAAATTATATATAAACTGAATTTAAAAGTTTTAAAGCCCTTTATCAAATAAATTAGCTTACCTTTGAATCAAAGAGGGAGATAACTTTGACCGACTTGAGGTTAAAATGAAGGATAGAGTACATGAGCACGGCCAGATGATAATGGTGACGGACTAGACCATAGTTTGTGACTCGCTGATCCACGGCCAGTTCCACAAGAGGTGTTGGTCCACGGACATTCTCCCACATAGGCTCCATGTTAAACACAGGGACTTCATTGGCATCACAGTTAGCCTGAGATACAAAAAAAGAACAATTATTCTACACAACAAAAAACAGCTAGTCCTGGGAATAAAGAGACACAGTTTATGTACCAGTAATGACAAAAGATAAACTGTTAACCTTGATAACAAAGAGCAACAACTAAAATTGAGAAATATTGAGTAAGAGTTAAATCGGGATAAACAAGCAATGATTAGCCGGGAAGAGGGGGGGGGGGGGTAGGGGGGTAGTAGAAGAGCCATGTCAGCTAACCGGACATTGTGAACAACATAAAGTCTGGAAAGCCAGCAGTAACGTTTAGCCTGGGAAATAAAGAGCAACATTTATGATTGAAATAGCAACAGTTAGTCTTGGAAACAGAGAGCAACAGTGAATCTGGGAAATAAAGAATAATGGCTAGCCATTTTGTTCTGATATAGTCAGCAAAATGTAGCCTAGGAAGCCAGGGGTAACAGTTAGCCTGCAAAATAAAGAGGAATACTTACGAAAGAATAGCAACGGTTATCAAGTCCTGTTTGCCAAGATTAAGTATCATACCTTTTGACTTAGCAATGCAACTATTTTTCAACTTACTTCTTGTAATATTTCCAGGAAATCACAGGTCAATCTGAGGAAATCCACCATCAGAATATCACTTAACCCCACCTCCTGTAAATAGAGAAGGAAATAAGACTAGTCCAATTTCTTGGTCTTACATGTTAAAAAACAACAGAAATAGTTTGTCAATACATATACATTTTAAATATAGAAACGAAAGCCCAATTTATTGACAGATTATCCAATTCTCTGTTGTTTGAAGATAATGAAAATTAGTCCTACATTTACAACAATAAAAAGGGTTTAACATTTAATTGATTTCTGATCATGAAAATAAAAATTATTCTGTGAGATAATTTAGTTTTTGTTTGTTTATTTGATTGGGGTTTAACATCGTACAAAAGGGTATTTCACTTATAAACGACAGATTGTCCACTTCACACTGTTCCTTGTCTGATTACGGTGGAAAACCAGGAAGAAACAGTGTAAAAATGACCCGTGATTTCCGTTGCCGGAGCCACATTGTGTGACTCCCTCATACACCCGAGGGTCGACAGTTAAGACTCGATCATGACATAATTAAAAGGGGCCAATGTGGATTTGAGTTAAACCATTCTTTGATTATCCATTTCACCAGGATAAGATTATTGTTAGCCAAAAGAATTTGCTTATAAATGTAAAATGACAACAAACAACAAAATATTTCATTTAAAGTAGGATATGCTTACCTTTCGACACAACCTTTCCTTAGGGGGTTTTCCAACCTAAAAACCAGAAAAAATGAATACTTGAAATATAACCGAGATGATTGACAGCTTGAATGCATTATATTTCAGAAAACTAACAGTTTGTAGATTAACGCTGTGACTCGTTTACATCCATCTTCTTATATTCTTTGAACATAAACAAAATCTTACCTTTTCCATGAGATAAGCTGCTGACATGACTCTCTTCATGAGAAACATATGCCAGAACATGCTACACACACCTGCAAATAACAAAGGTATTTCCTTCTGAACTTTAGTTGATTTTGGACATTTTTTGCAAATTGTGAAAAAAGAAATGGGACATCACATGTTATAAATGATTGTTGTTTATTATGATACTGTTTTTGTCAGTTAAACTACTAGCCAGATGGCATGGACACTTTAAAAAAATATAGAAGTATTAAAGTTTATCAAAGTATTCCTTGTCAACTCACCTTGTCTTAACACAGCATTTTGTACCAACTGAATGAAGTGTAAAGCATTTTCAAAACACAACAATGTCTGAAAAAATTTAAATAACAAAAATATTTCAACAAAAGCTATAATAAAGGTACATAACATGTGAATTCAGCGTCAGTATATGGTTGCACTTATTTATTATTATATTGTTTATACATATAGGGATTAATTACGTCATTGTGAGGGACAAAATATAGGATCGTTTGTTTGTTTGATTGGTGTTTAACATCGTACTCAAGGGTATTTCACTTATATGATGACGGATTGTCCACTTCATACTGCTCCTTGTATAATTACGGTGGAAAACCAAGAGGAAACCTCGTAAAAACCACCCCCACGATTGCCGGAGACACATTGTCTCACTCACTCAAACACCTGAGGGTCAACATACAGACTTGATCCTGTGAACAACACATCGAAGTAGGCTTTTGTAAGCACTCGCTAACCACTGAACTACGGCCATGGGCCCCAATAGTTAGAAGAAATGTACAGAACATGTGAATTCAGCTTCAGTTTATCATTGCACTTGTTTATCATTATCTTGTATATACATGTATTAAGAAATAGATTAAGACATTTTAAAGGACCGAATATAGGAAATATAACTCAAATGAATGATATAACATGGTAATCTCAAGGTGATAGAAACATAGTATCCTATAAATTAAGAGCTGTTATCAATACCAAGTCTTTCTATGATATATATACTTTCGACTTCTAAGTGCAACTTAAAGACTCAAATTAATTGACAAAAATTTTATATTTTTCTTTTTAACTATAATGTAAATATTCAACACTTTATTTAACTTCAATTTTAATCAGAAATTCAAAGGATTGAGATGACATCAAAAATAGGCAGTTATATTGAAGTTTTATTCAATTTCTGTAAATCTGAACCGGTAAATCAGACACGTTCATTAAAGGTTCTCCCAAAATGGCTAACCCTGATATTATATAGCCAATCCGAAATCAATTATAATTTTCTGATTGTCCACTTCACACTGACTGTTCCTTGCCCTATTATGGTGGAAAACTGAAAGATAACCTCGTAAAACAACCCTCGCAATTGTCGGAGCCACATCGTGTGACTCACTCATATACCTGAGGGTCTACAGACAGACTTGATCCCGTGAACAGTACATCGAAGTAGGCTTTAAAAAGCACACTCGCTAACCACTAACCTAGGGCAGTGGGACCCTGATCAGGAAGAAATATTCAAATTTTTAGTCTTAATATCAGACTTGGTCGGGGATCTATCTCTGAAAATTTCAACTGAAAAATCCCTAATCCCCCACCTCTGGCTCCCTGTTCCATTGAGCGGCGTATTCCCAGCCACAGTTAGCCATTAACACATCATTCTCCAGGCTGTGTGGAAACCTGGACCTGAGGGTGTCCAGATGTGGTATTATGGTGTCTGTGACGAACACTTCTGTTTGTTCTGTTTCCATGGTGATTTCATCATCAGGTAATGTATGGGGCTTGTTGAAAACTCTAGAAGACAGTCCAGTCCGACAAACATACCTTGCTATCACCTCCGGTACATAACCTGAAACATATTACCAACAAATGTTTTAATACTCAATTAAAGTGTTAATCCACCCCGTTATACCTAACATTAACATGCTATTAACATGCTAAAAACAGTTTCACACATAATAAACAAAGTGTTGAAAAACAAAGGTCATTGCTCAGTACGACCTTGCTCCATTCTACAGCATTGTTTGTGTGACTGGCTCAGAGAATGGATGATTATACAGAAAGGTATAATGGACAGTAAACCCCCAAAGTTATACTAGTACCCAGAATGAGCAAATACAGAAGTTGAAAACATTTTCACAGGATATAAACTCACATAAAAAATACCAGCATGCATACTTTAGGCTATTTCATTCATATGGTGGGGTGTTAGCCCAATGAGTGACAGAAACCACCCTTAACTCCACTGGCAAGACAATTAAACGTCCAGGTACAACAAACAAATCAGCTCCCTTTACCCACTATGCTCAGAGAGCACCTGATCAACAGGACAGTACCTTCCCAGAGCCTCTTATGTCAATGTTAATTCCTCCAATTCGTCCATAGAATTACTATATTAGAAGCTATCTAAAAGACTTGTCAGAGAGGAAGAAGATGAATTTTTCTGTCAGAAAGCATCAACATTTGCCAGAAAACATGAATTTGTTCAAAAACATGGTGTAATATTGTCACAACAATCAAAAAAGTTAGAATTTGTCATGGCCAAAATTTGAGGTGATTTAGGGTACAAAAAGTTGTTAATGTGTTAATTGGTTTATACTCTATGTATAATATGGTATGGGATGTTCTTTGCCTCCTGCTAACAAACAACTGCAGCAGTCCTTCAGATCTTCCTACTGTGAGTTCAACTGGTTACAGTTAAATTTTGGATAGATAGAGCTCTACTTGGTAATTTTCTCTCACCCCTAGCAGACTGTCTGATAATTAGAGTGTCTAAACAGATAAGTGGATACATGGTGGCTGCTATTAAATACAATCTCACCACTTAAGATTGTGACAGGTTGTTGGAAGAGCTTCCTGTTGCCCTGATGATTTCTGAGCTAAAGAGGAACAGGAAGCCGATATGTTTGTGATGTCTTTGTATTGTCCTGTTAGTGTCCTGTATTTGTCATGTGATGTTTTTGTTTGCTGCCAGTGCTGGTTTCCTTCACCCATTGGGCTGGCACGCTGTCATGTGAATGAAATAACCTTAAGTAAAAACCCCAATGGAACAAACAAACAAACTTAAGATAGTGTATAGCAAGGGTTTTTACTAAATATCCAATTTCCAATTTTATCAGCTTAAATTTGTAAAGATTTTAAAATTTGTAAAGATCAAGATAGAAAGGATTTTTACAAAATGCTTAATATGCAGTTTTAGTGACAATGATTAAATATTTGTATTAAATATATCATGTGTTTTAATATATAAGTAAATTAAGTATATTAGTATCTCAAGCTTGGACTAACCTTTCCCTCCTTCCAGAAACTTTGAGACTGACACTGACAATTTATTAGAGACCTCTTCACTTGAATGGGAGGGTCCACTATTATCAGGAGAGGGGTGAATCTTGAGGATGGTGTTGATGGCTAACACATCTTCCAACTGTTTAATGAGTAGGGTCCAGTGTTCTATGTCAACAGTGATAGATTCCCAGTCGGAGGTGTCCATACCCTCAGGAGCGGGGGAACTAGTTGTGTCAGCATCTGGGTCCTACAAATACACACACAGCCTATAGTGAACGCACCACACATTCAGTAATTCACCCCAGTGTTATGGTGCAAAAATAAAGTGGTAAAAAACTACACACTTATCATTAAAAACATCAACAAAACTATCAATAATTGAGCAGAAATTTTTTTGAGAATAATGAGAGCAGAGAGGTTTAAATAAACATGTACAAACTTTTCTATTCACTTTGTCTTTTATATTCAGAAGTCAAAGTCAAAGTTATGCATCAATTTACCTTAGCCTTAGTTTGGTTTCCTAGCAACTCTAAAGCAACACTTCGACCAATCATAGCTAGCAAAAGAGCAGAACAGCTCTTATCTGATTGGCTACAGGAATCTCGCAGTTTCTGCCACCAGGGGGACACGGCTCCATGGTCAACATTCACTTCAGACGTTTCTGTTAAAATGCAATTTATATGTTACATTTTAATACTAATATTGAGTTCAGTCTTTCTAGTGAATCGGTTAAAATAAAGGCAAATGGAAAACACATACAAAGTATGCCTTAAAATGACTACAGTTACCTGTGACTGAGGTGATGGCTTTGATCAGGTAGTACAGGGGTTCTATGGTAGCAGGACTCCTGTCATCTTCTGATAACCAGTAACTGGTTAACAACTCCTGTATAAAGTAAAAGGAAGTGTAACACTTAAAAAAATACAAATGGAAAGCATTGATTCGTTTTTTTGGAGTTTTACACCATACTTAAGGTTATTTCACTCATATATGACGGCCCATTCACAAGGGTTTGTTTGTTTGATTGGGGTTTAACATCCTACTCTACAGTATTTCACTTATATGACGGTGTGCCAACCCAATAGGCGGAGGAATCCATCCTTGACACCACTGGAAACAAACAAAGACAAGACGAGACAAATATAGGACAACAACAGGACACAATACAGACACCACAAAACGATCGGCTTCCTGTTCCCCTTTAGCTCTAAGAGCACCAGGGCAACATAAAGCTCCCTCCAACCACCTATCATTCACAACTGAAATCACAGTATATATCACTGCCAACACAGAAAGGCAAGACAGTACAATCACATGATTCAACAGTCATGGTATAGTATAGCTACATGTAACACTATATATGTGGCTGAAGTTGAATATTAAAAGATGTTTAATGGGGGGTAGGGATAGTATCTTGTTTCATTAGGGCTAAACAAATAGATATTAGCAGTATTCAGTACAGGGCAATTCTGTTGTCCTTTTTACATGTGCCTGTGTCGAGAAGAAGAGGTCAAATGCTCTGGGGATATATGTTAATTGAACCCATTCGCTACCCAGTGCGCTTTCACACACACACTGTGAACATGGCTTCTCACGCTTGCGAATATCTACAGGCGTGTGTGGAAGTGATTAAAGGCCATTTACCATTCGATTAGTTTTGAAATAATAGGTAATCTGACTAGCCCGCCTACCATAAGTTGTTCTGGTGAGAGTCCCCAG
>JAVFBX010227641.1:0-11002 GCA_034783855.1 Mopalia kennerleyi | reverse complement strand
TTGCATTTTTTCGAGCCCTGCTGGTGAGTAGTTTGTTTTCTTTATGAACAATCATTAAAGGTTTAAAATAATATATTCAAAGAACTATAGTATAAAGGTTTTTCAAAGAACCATATTTTTAATGGTTCTTTGACCAACCATTTTAACATGGTTCTTTGAAGAACTTATAAAGGTTTGCTATATGATCCACTCTGAAGAACCTTTATAGGTTATATCTAGAACCATTTTTTTTTCTTAGAGTGGATTCAATTCTTTTCCACATATGTGAATTTTTTAAACATATGTGCAAATGAATTTCACATATGGGGAAAAAGAATTCGACAAATGTGGACAAGAATTTTATATATGTAAAATTAATTATATATTTTACATATGTGAAAAAGAATTCGACATATGCAAAATAAACTTAAATTCAACATGTGTGGAAACATTTATCACTTATGGAAAATAAAAAGGTGAGTGGAACTCTTTTGTAGATATGCTAAATAAAAGCATCCAAGACCTCATAGTCTGTATATAGCGGCAATAAATTAGCGCAAAAAGCACAATCTGATCAGAAGCACATACGCCCTTTGCGTTTCGCAAAGCATTTGTTATTCTCTAACGAAGAATAAATCAGGGAAACTACATTTGTTATATAGGCGTATAATTGCGACCGATATTATAGTGAGCATTATTACGTCTGATTCGTCGGGAAAATAAAATGATGTAGACTACAATAAAAATACTGAATGAGAATAACCCTGTCGTCTGATATAATATTCACCCTTTATTTGACACCGTAATTGGCGTAATAGAATGTATGTTTTGTGTACCAGCCGTTGTTGGCTATAAATATATTAGGTGTTCGACTTTTGGCAATATGCGCTCAATGTACTATATATAACATAGGTCATTGTTCGCGCTTTGCTTTGTTATAATCTTGCTGCAGAGGGGCCATTTCCTGATCAACCCTCTAAACGTGGGAGTGTGCCCTGCTGATGCTAAACTTGCACAGTATGTGGAATATATTCCTATCGTCTTTGCATTCGTCTTGAAAGTTTACACAAGACGATGGGAGCACAGACGAAGGTTTGATACGGTCCCTTGCTGTTGGGAGAAAAGGTCACTTAAATGTAGAAGTGATAAAACGGGTTGCCATATGTGCGTCCTTCATAACAAATTTATGTTTGAACTGTTTCAGATATAGCTTTAGAAACATGGGTTGTGGATGACACTTGTTACATTTTACTGGACTACTTTTGCATGAACCAGGAACAAACTTAACGTGAAAAGCGTACATACTTAATATTCACTGAAAGCCTTGACATCGTGTCTAGTTATAGTTATGACATTGGAAATCACACAGACAGTCTGACTATTGAAGTAACTTGACGATCTGCAGAGGTGAAATCAGTAGACTTTGCTTTGTTCGACCTGATTCTGATGGATCCATATGTAAACATTATGTCAGTTATACATCACGGAGTAGTTCCTGGCTACATAATAGGGCCGATGGTTTCTTCAACACCAGGTGACCGAATCTAATTTGTTATGACAACTGTCAGTTCATGTAAATGGTAAAACCAGGGTTAGGGAAATAATAATTGTTTTTTATTACCTCTCTCCACATATATACTAATGTAATACGATTTCTGTACATTTGAGCAGTATAATTAAGATCTGAATAAACTAAACTTAACTAAATTAAACAAATGGAAAACGAATTGTGGTATGCCCACATTTGTGTTCTAGGTCCTACCAAAAAAACACACCAGACAAAAAATTGACGTCAGAAATAATTAGTATGTGATATAGGTTTTGTTTTATTGCTTTGGAAAATACTGACGGCACATAGGTATTAAGAAATAACAGGAGAAATATACCATTTAAATATACCACTATTTAAGATTCATCTTTTTGATCCGAATCCCATTGACCTTATCAAACTCTACGACTAATAGCAAACAAACAAGAGCAGGGAGATGGTTTTTGATAAATGACGATTTCAACTTGTTGTAAGAGGACATTTTTGTTTATTTTTTCTTCTATATATTGCTACATTTTTTGGCGTATTTACGCCATTATAGTGTAATATTTTCCGATAAAACTGCTGAACTATAGTGTGGGCTTTCTGTTGGGCTCAAGATGGGCGCCTTATGCGAACCATTTGGAGAACTCATGCGTGGTAAAAGAATAAAGTCGCTTGTGAATCAATACAACATAACTGTGGAGAACAGTGACATCATTCTGTTCTCAAACAATATGTTTTAATGGCAGACCCTGTTTATGAACACTGCGGTTAACATTATATATAATAGTCTGTAATTATAGCAGAGCTTTTACTGTTTTTCGACAACTGTTAAGAATCAGGGGCCACGTTCACAACCGTAGTACGACAAATAAATATCGTACGATAAAATAACGTCATGTTAAACTATAGCGTAAAAATATCGTACGATATTATTTATTTGTCCTACGACGTTTTGTGAAAGTGGTTCCAGTCTTGTTCTAAATGTATGTTAGACAATGATTGAGAACTTGTAGCTGGAATTCCCAGTTGTAATTCGGAAGACAGACTTATCAGAAAGCAGAAGGTGAAGTGAAGGCTTTGTCAGTTAACAGCTGATGTACACAAACAACAAGCGCAATGGGATTCATAAATTAACACATTGGTGTCATGGAAACACGTGAGGTCGTTAAATGGATTTACTGACAGAATGTTCTCTGATCTGCCCCCCTTCATACTTCCAATGATAATGGAATCGTTTGTTTTTATGGTCGACAACTACACATCACAAGGGACATGATCTTAAGATTCATGTTGGAGAGTGTTTCTAGGGTTTCTCCTTCGAAGTTATATATTTAAATATTCCTGGCTTCAAACAGCTATCAAACCCACATCACTGTGACATGAAATAGAATTGTAGAAATTGACACAACAAGTAAACAGATGATAAAATTAACGTTGTAAAATAAATATCTAGAAATGTTGTGAACGAGGAACGTTTAGTTCCTTGTGTAATCATTAATGAAATGATGTCAGTTTAGTTGGGTGGCTTTGATCAGTATGTTGTCTACAGGTATGTGTTGAGGCGGTTTTTTAAAAATAATTTTCGTGTACTCTGTCGACCTGAACCATCGCTAAAGTGAGACCACATCTAGCATGTAATTGATATATTCCTTTTTTGTAAACAATAACTTGTCCGTAGAACATCAACACATGCAAGCTAAACTATGACTCTGGTCAGCAACAGAGTCGGATTAAAAGCAAAATAAACGAATAATGAAACAAGCACAAGTGTCAATAAATTCGGATATGTCAACATATTAAATGTAACAGGTTGAGTTCACAAAAATGCTTTTTATATTGGCAGAAATAAATCTGATGCGCTACTCAGTTGAAGACAATTCTCCAATTTTTCAGACAAATCAATCGTTTGCAGAAAATGATATTCCGGATTAAGATAGACCCACCCACTAGTCTTTCAGCAAAGAAGCAAAATTTGAACCCGGTGGCATTCGATGTGATTTCAAAATAATAACGGAGAGAAGAAATCTTTTCTAGAACCAGCCATGACTTGCTCCAAGCAAGCTGATTTGTCAACAAAGAGATAAAGGCCATATTCACCCCTCGAGAGGAATTGCTTTGACTTCTATCAGGTGACTCAATGTGTGTCTCTAGCTAACCTTGATCGGCTTAAATATTTCACCGAAAAACGTGATTTCCAATTTTTGCAGATAAAAGTACGAACAGTAGGCCTACACACGTTTTATGTCTAAAATATTAAATAGCTTTATTACCGTGATTGAGACTGATGGGATTAAACCCTGGCTGTTAATAATCAAGCTAAATTGTCAACATAAATGTATCTGGTCACTGATAGCATTGCGACCTGTCCCGCTCAACGAATAAAATACTGAGTAATTAAAATATGGAACAGACATAAAAATATACATAGTCTTCTTGAATTGTTTTTCACATGTACTAGTACTTAGATCGCACATGAGGCGGAATGTACTCACTAAAAACTAGACAATTGAAAGAAACAAAAAAGGGAAGAGATTCTGAGATATCGCAAAAGCAAAAAAGGCAAAGATATGTCTTTAAATGTCGTTGGCAGTAAAACTAACTTGTACATGTACATGTAAAATGCGGGTGAACTTGGAAACATGTTATCACCACCAAACAACCTTGCCAATCAACCCACCAAAAAAGTAGAAATGGTAAAAAATTCTTGCAGTCAAACTCAACATAAAAATTTCTCTGTCAAGAAGAAGAAGTACTCATGTATTGGTGCACTAGAGCCAAAGACCACTGGCTGAAGATCAATATGCTGCTACTGTACACTATACGTGAAATGTAACTTGTGAGTGACCATTCCATCAACTCATGCTTAGAACCCGGCAAAATATCGATAACAACGAATAAACCTCTTAAAATTAAGTGTCGATGTCGAAAGCCTTTCAGTTCATTTAAAGTCTATACATATATTAAACATATCTGGGGCACTTTACTGGATCGGAAGCATTCGTCGGTCTTTATCGCCTCTGAACGTCGGAAAAATTGATTCAAATATAGATTTTCTTGATGAATCGACAAGTACTGATATATTACCCTATTACCTATATAATAAGGCTTTCTGCTCTATGAATACTTGAAGTCATTACCCGATCCGGTCAGATTCAGCAGAATATAGGATGTACAGCATATATGATGCCTTCTTGTAAAACATTTTTTTACTTGCCGTGACTAATGGACTGTTAAATAACTTGACTAAATTATCACAGAAATACAATGTTATTCATTTTTTATGGATGCTACCACCTGGTTAAAAATAAGTACAATGTTCACTTTCTGACACCAAAGCGCATCCACGCATTAAATAGTCAACGATTGTTGACTCATAGCAAACAATCCCACTTATATATACGATAGGCCAACTAAAATGTGATTTGCTTTACACGAGATATGACCATACGTTGACCCTACTTTTACATACAAGCGCAAACATACATGAAAAGAAAACGCATGTTCATAGATCGCACACAACTGTTGAATGGGATAAAATATGCTTTTTACCGCCATCAATCATCATGCATTTTGTGATCGGCTATAAAATTATACGATTACTGAACAACGAAGATATGTACTTAGAATTCCTGTTGGAGTCCTTGTTGACTTTTTTGTATCAGTGGATAATACATTGAACCTAATAACATGTAATTTATGTTAATCAGTAACAGCTATCACATCTTTATCACTATGGTGTAAAAGAGTAAAATGACCATATGGATTATTATTGAAATGAGATCTATATTATTTATGCAGTCTACAAATAAGAAGGCCAGCCACATTTACGAAAAGATCACTTCGACAACCCGATCCCTTTCAATGCAGCAACATTTTCCTGATTACAAAATACTTGTTATCAATAGAAAACTCGTGTAAATGACTTATGAGCTGGTAAGGATTATATGTAAGGATTTTCCTTTCGTTACCACACAACCATTTTATTTTAAACAAATTCCAAAAGAGTCTGCATATGAACAAAAAAATATGGGTTCCATAAACGGAATACCACATTTGAGCCTAAAGTTCCATACTGGAGGTAAAACAAATGTCACCTGTGAGCCTTAAGTTCCTTACTGGAGGTAAAACAAATGTCACCTGTGAGACTTATGTTCCATTATGCAGGTAAAACAAATGTCACCTGTGAGACTTATGTTCCTCAATAGAGGTAAAAATAATGTCACCTGTGATCCTCAGGTTTCATAATGGAGGTAAAACAATTGTCTTCTGTGAACCGTAGGTCCATAATGGAGGGAATGTGAACATTAGGTGCCATAATGTACAATAATTTTCACCTCTTAGTTTTGTTGATTTTGAATTATATTGAATTAGCGTATTATAATGGAAAGTAAAAATGTCTAACACATTTTTGCCTGGGTCCATCACATTTTGGCCCTCCGAGAATAATGTTCTAAACGTAGTAGATTTAAAAACGAACAGTCGATATTTAGTGTTTCGTTAAATTTTATCATAATTCTAGTTTTAAACAAATAGCCTTGCAATAATACACTAGATGTTTGTGCCATATAAACTTATGGGACACTGGTATGGCATACCAGTTTATCACTTCTATCTTTATTATACATATGTTGGTTTCTTTTTCACATATGTGAAATTCTTTGCCACTTATGTGTAATTCTTTTAAACATATGTGACATTGGTATTCACATATGTAAAATAAATGACTTTTTTGTACATATGCGAAAAATAAACAGGTGTATAAATGATTTTCACAAGTGAAAAATAATTTCATATATGTGAAATAAATATTAATTTTAAATCTGTTGAAAAGATTTTTACGAAGAATATCAGGGAAACTATATTTCTTTCATAGGCTTCAATTGTGACCGATTCCGTTGTGAGCATTACTATGTCTTATTCGTCGGAAAAAAATTTATGTTGACTACAATAAAAATACTGAATAGAACGAACCCGTCGCCTGATATAATATTCACTTTTAATTTGTGACCGTAATTGTCATTTTGTTTATATCTGTTGAAATGTTTTTTACATATGTTGAAAATAATTCCACATTTCACATTGAAATATGGTTTGTAATATTTGAAAACAAACATTAAGACTATAAACAGAATTTACCTCCAGACAATAACAAAGATTAAAAGGAAAATTGATGTCGGCCACATTAGACTTCTGGTGTATGTAACTACATAAGCATATGTGCTGACCGATGCAAATTTGAGACTTCTGCCGTTGGAAGACTAAATTACAAGCTTATTAAAAGTTGTTATGGTACCTTCCTGAGACAGGAACGTACCAGTTGATGGCCGATATGCTGTGTATATACAGCAGACGTGAAGGGTGACGTGTGAGTGACTGTTCCATCAACTCATGCTTAGAACCTAATCAATAATGATGAATAAACCCATTTCAGTGATCAAGTCGATAGCCTTTCAGCTCATTTAAAGCCTATACATATATTAAATATATCTGGGGCACTTTACAGGATCACCTCTGAAAATGGAAAAGATGAAATAACGTTTTCTCTCTGGAAACCACTTGAGGCCAATACCTGAGCCGACCAGAGTCAATGGAACTTTCCTACATAGGTTCTACAATACCACCCTCATCACTGTCTGTTAACAATGTTTATTCTTCTACTTGGGTTGCTAATACATGGACAAAAGTATCAAAGACAAGTATTGACATTACTATGTTATTGATGTTACCACCGGGTAAAACATACACACAACGTTAATCTTATCACATTAACGTGCATACACACATATAGTCCTTGTAGAATAAAAATTAAAACAAAAAATCCCATATTTCTGTTTTCAATAAAAGTGATTTGACTTATACAGGATAAGACCATAGAATTTGTAATGATAAAATGTCAGAAACGAGTCTCAATAATGCGCCTAATGATACGTATAAATTTAAATCTTAAAACCAAGGGAACGTTTATAGATCGCACAAAACTGCTAAATGGATATACATGATGTTTTTTACCCCGGTCATTCAACATGTATTTTGTTTATGACGATAAAATTATCAACACATTTTCCCGACTTCTGAACAAAAAGGGGACAGAGATTTTGAATTATTGTAGGAGGCGTTGTTTAATTTTTGTTGATACGTGTATGATACAAATAACTATTCATGTTTAATAATGATAGGGCTGTGACATTAAAGAACGCAATAAGCGTCTGGACTATTTTTAAAGTTCGATTTCTATATTGTTTATGCCAGCTGCGTTCACGTAAAGACCATTCCGGCCAGCCAATTGAACAAACGTTTTCTTATGATTCGTGTAAACAAATTATGCATTGGTGAGAATGTGACGATTTCTCTTGTTTTGTTTACATTCGACCAACTAGTAAACATCTATATCATTATTACACTGTAACAAATATGACATAAACACAGCGAATGGTCCACGAAATTACACGAATTGTTACTGTCTTTTTCCCGCGTGAAATTATTTGTTGAACCCCGAATTAAGGATTGACGTGTGGGTGCGACAATCCGAAACGCTATATGGTGAGGTAGAAAGAGGTCACCATTATGCATTAGTACGTTCAATTAAGTAATGGTCGTTTTGACTTCAATATAATGTAAGAAAGGTTTACACATTTCTGTGTATTTTATTTAAAGTCGGATGTTTACTCTGTTAAGTTTCCTCGTTGAGACACGAAGGTAACAGACAACACCAGTTGATGGTCAGTATGTGAGTGACTATCAACCCATGCTTAGAACATTGCAAAAATTAATTGAATGAAATATCGAAAGCCTTTCAGCTCATTTCGAGTCTATATACATCAAACATATCTGGGACACTTTACCGGATCGAATGTAGGCTACTCGTGTTTCTTTATCTCCTCTGAAAATGGATATATTGATTGATCGATTGATTGATTGATTGATTGATAAGTGTTTTTCGCCACATTCAGTGATATTTTAGCTACGCTGTGGTTTTCATATATCTATAATTTATTTATCTATACCAATATTTAAAAACAATTGCAATCAGAAGCACCCTTGGCCGTAAACGTTAAAAGAAGAAACAAAATGAACTGAACAAGACATACCGATTTAAAAATATTTTATGGATGTCAATATATTTAATAGCTCAAATTAAAATTTAAAAATTGTAAATATTGTGTTTAAAACTATGTTAATTAGAGTTATTTACAATTATTCATAAAAAATAGATTTAATGATATACACCGATCTGTTTAAGGAACTTGATGACAACATCATCAGTAATGTTGTCAAACAAGTCCTTCATAAAGGTGACTGTGTGGAGCTGTTGCCTAACATTGGCAAAGTCCACACAGTTAACCAATATGCCTTTGATGCCGTACACAGTCCCAAATCTCACATTTTGGTTATGCTTAATCGTTATCATGAAAGTGATTTTTTGTGAGGTGACTGTGGCCTATACGACATCGCGTTAGAACCACCTAGTCCTTTAGAGACATTCCATGGGAGTAAACATTCTGACCAATAGCAGGATGTATGTCGTGAAGTTTAATCCGGGCTTTTCCGTCCCATACATCCTGAAAAAGATTAAAAAGGTATTTTTATAATATGTTTTAGATTTAGAAATGGGCTTATTGAGGGCCGCTTTTGCTTCCTTGTCTGCAACTGTGTTTCCGGGAATACCCAGATGATTGGGTATTCAGGAGAACAGGACTCTTGCTCCAATGGCTTATAGACGATTATATTGATGAAGGATCTGCAGGACTGCTGGCTGCTTGACCGTAAAGCTATCGATAGCCATCAGGCAAGACAGTGACTCACTACAGATAACGGTAGTCTGAAGATGGTGCTTAAAGATAAGGTCTACAGCCAGTGAAATAGCATAAGCTTCAGCAGAGAAGATGGATGAAGCTGAAAATGGAAGAGATTCACGAGATTGACTTAAATATAGATTTAATTGATAAATGGAATATTAGTGTTAACTTATAAAGTGTGGAATAACGTTTTCTGACTGGAAACCAATTGAGGCCAATATGTGATCTGACCAGAATAATGTAATTAACGTCTACAAGATTGACTTCACGCTTACCCGTAACGCATTGTTTTTTTTAATATTTGAATTTCTAATAAATGTACTTAAGCGCCAAAGACAAGTATTGCTATTTCTATATGTTCCTGATGTCCCCGGACAGTAAACATAAAACACTCTTAATCTCCTCACACCAACTGCATCCACGCATACAGGGTTTCTACACTCTGCGGAATTAAAACTAATAAACATATGTCTTTGCTCAATACTAAAAGATGCTAACAGGAAATAAAACAGTAGAATTTGCGATGGTAAAATGATCTAGTGCCATTTAAAGATAGACTGCGTCAGAAATCAGTTGGTAAAGTATACAAACAAATTTCCCATAATGATACCTTCCATTTCAAATCCCACAAAATTGTTTAATGGATACAGATTGCTTTTTAACCAACGGTCATTCAGACTGGTGGTGGGGGGAGCATGGCACAAGGTGTTATAGCTTATCAATAGAAAAAGAAAGCTCTATAATAGAGATAAATCAAATGCCACCTATGAATTATACGTGATAAACGTATTATAGGGGGGAGAAAAATGTGTTAAATGCATTTTTAATTTGGCTGTAATCCACTGTTGTATCGCTGGTTTCAGATATAATCAGGGAAAAAATGTCAAATAATATACTAGATTTATCTAACACGAACAGCGCGCCACATGAACTAAATTAAAGTGACTACACTCCATTTGATAAAAGCGCATGGAATAATAACGCTATGTTTGACACATGAACTAAGACGATGCTTGAAAGATTGTTTCGCTACAGATATACAATTTAGAAACCCAGTTGTTCTTCTCCGTAAACATCAGGTTTTTGGACTAAAATAACCAGACTCGTAATATGCAAATTAATCACATGGTAGAAATGTAGATCTTAGCTCGGCTTGTTACTAGTTAGAGCTGGCTATCTTCGACAGGAATTACTTGCATGCCAATCTATATTTCCTCTATAGTTGACATGATAGCCATTTCAGTTGTAGTTTGAGATTAAGTGTGCACCGATAAGCCGATTACTATTATCCTTATTTTCTTCTCGTCACAAATATTGCTTGGATTATAATAAATTTTGAGGAGATATTGCTTGCATCATCCAACCCGGATGGGTAAACGCCAGTGCAAATCACCTCCCCCCTCTCCGCCCCATTTCTACTATCCTTTGTCGGCTATACAGATATTCTGGCCATAGGACTACATTGATCCAGATGGTTGTGAACTCTGGGTATAGGGTAGCAATGATGGCGGGAGAAACTTCGATAGCTGGTTGCTAGAGAAAGTGATGTTTTCGGGTAGTTGGCATTTATAGACCCAAGTAAGAATGGATTGGTGGTTTGTTTTATTTGTTGTGCGGCTGGGAATTTGTTTTTGTTGGAGTATTTGGTATTGATGTGAAGTAATTGAGTGGAGGTTTCTGGTGAGTGTAATAT
>JAVFBX010227630.1:0-11003 GCA_034783855.1 Mopalia kennerleyi | reverse complement strand
CATGACGTAATTTTATCGTACAATATTTATTTGACGTTTTGTTAAAGTGGCTCCAGGTGTCCATAACAACTGGTCATCAGTGCATTGTCCACGTGAATTTCTTAAGCTATTAGGTAAGACATATTGAAAACAAGTACCTAATTTCCTTCAGAGAAGCTTTTGTTAGAGCAACCACTAGTAGACAGACTGTGGTCGGAATAGTTTTCATATGAACAATTGTCGTCGAGTATTTGGAGGAATTGTTGTTGGAACAAAAATGTCTGGCACCGATGTCAAGTCCCTTATGTCAATAACACAAATTGATTTGAAATATATATTTTTTATTTATAATATATATATATTAGAAGTTGTTTTTATTATAAAGCCTGTATACAACTTCTTCGCTCCTCATTTAAGAGGTGTTGAGCAATGAGAATACAGCACCTGATTGGAGATCATGTGTATTGATGGAGGCAAGATTCCGTCAATCCAGAGTAAGGTCGATTTTTATAGTTTGAGTAGAGCATTTTTAGTTTGGGGAATAACTGCAAATAAGTGCCATAAACAAATCAAACAAGGTAATTAATGACTGACGTAAACTTGCCTCCACCACAAAATGTGCTTGAAATATTGCACACCCAAATATAAAACCTCCTGAAAATATATACAATCGGAGTCATTACGCTTTTAACATGTTTAAAAACAAGAAACAATATTAAATTGACCCCAATCTTATTTCGATTCGACACACATATACATTTATAAAAAGTTGTGTAAAAGTAGTACCAAAGTATGTCTCACCCTTATAGTTTAATGAATTCAATTTGCTCAAATGGAAGTATCTTCTATAAACCTTAGTATAAAATGAGTATACGATGTTTTAACAGTTTGTTACGCTTTACTAAGCATTTGACGACATTCAAAGTGGAAATTGTGTATATCGACATAAAAATATACATATTCTTAACACATCCATTAAATGCTTATCGGTTTTTCTTTTATACATTTGCATAGTTCTTGGTTCGTCAACCTTTTGTTCATATAAAGTTGCATTGATATATATTTACATTATTAACTTTAAACTGGAATTCTACAAGGAAGCTCAATTGCTCCAATACTCTTTCATTATTTATTTGACATATTAAAATCGTCTTCTGTAAAACATCCACTTTGGTGACTTGTGATAATATTTACACTATCTGTATTAATGAGGAATGAATTAATGCAAATACAAAAATAAAATTAAAAAAATTATGTGAAAAATAAAAACTTTAACTATATAACTAAGCAAATGTGCATATCGGTCATGGATATTAGATTTTTATTTGGAATTATAATCTACTTGTAAATTAAAATTGTAATTCTTAAGTAAGTAAGGAGCCAGAAAATATCGCAAGCAACTGAAGAAAAATCTTCATAAATAAATAAATCATTCTCAAGAATATATAAAAAAAGAGATAAATTAAACATCAAATAAACACCATAGTTCATCTTAAAAAAAGCACTGGAGACATAAAATATACATATAAAATTACATGACCAAAACAAACGTTTTCACCCAAGTTTCTCTGTCGCACTTTCACACAAATTATTTAACACTCAATAATTGAGTTTTAAAGTCTCAGGAATGGCTTCTTGCAAGAGTTTAACCGAGTCTTAGTAAGCCAGCTCTGCCCCCCAAGGGCGATAGGGTTTCACCGACGGGTGCTGATTTAAAGAGTTACTGTAAGAATGGTTGCTTGTCGGCGACATCATGGAATTTAAAGACACTGGAAACTGTGAATGAAGTTGGGGCAAACCCGGAAGCACTGGCGGTGAAATTTGTTGCACTTGCGCAGCTGATGCCATCCCTGAAAGTTGTTGACCTACCCCGCCTGATGACGTCAGAGATCTCATGTGCGAATGTAATGAAGAGGACACATGGCCATCTGATTGGCTGAGACGGGATTCGCTGTAAGACACGGGTTGACCACTGGGGATTGTAGAATGGCTGCTCATCGATAGAGGATCGGATTGGCTGGAATGTTGTGACGTAAGCATACCTGTCATCGATGCCATCGAGTTCCCGCTATATTGCGTATTGAGAGTTGGATGTGACGTCATGCTTGTCCACGAGGAGGTCTGAATAGAAGCTTTTGTTGCTGAGAAACATTGTAGATGACCCAGAAGACGTAGTCGTAAAGGGTCTTGCAAATCCATGCCTTCTACCGTGACTAGGTACCTGGCCACTTCCGAGGCACATTCGCGGAATCCAATCCCTCGATAATCCACGGCCAGTGAGTGAGGGTCTGGGTAATTATAGCCATTAATACCTGGAAGAAAAAAATAACATCAACAATTTAGCGATTGGAAAATTTTGAATATTCATCAATCATGTTTATAGGCCATTTCTGATATAGCGTTATATAAATGCTAGTTTTTCAGTTTTAATAAGTGTTCTCCAATTAAAACTATTGTTGTTTATATTATATATATTTCTGTGTCAATTTAAAACCATATACATGCCATTTGAAAATATAACAATTTGAATTTCGTTAGCCCTTTTATAGATTAACGGATATATTTTTTTCTAACTTTCAAGTCTTGGCATTTTTGCACGTTTATTCCCGTGAGAGACGAGATCTGGCGGGATTTTGTCACATTATGCGGCGACAGTAAACATTCAATTCCTCCCAATATCGCACTGTGTAAATACGTGTGTGTAAATTGACTGAGATTTGACTTGAGCAAAGTCTCACATGAAGTGGCGAGCTGTAAATGTCCTAAAACAAATTCATTTGTTTATCATTTGTTCTGAATTTCTGTCAGTTTTTTAAATCTTCGTGTGCTAGCGTATATATATAAAATACGTATAGGTACTAAATTGACCGATTTCGCCTAGATATCTTCCCAATCAATGTAAAAATTATTCATATAACAGTGTTAAACTCTTCTAAGATTTAATTATTAGGGTTTTACGGTGCGCACTGTTCTTTCAATGGAGAGACCACTTACCGCGGCCCATCATTGTAACAATCACGTAACGTTACAAGATAATAAAAAAACACTTTTTAAATATCTTATGTTCTTCTATTTGTTCAATTCTTAGGCACGCTCTATTTGAAAAGAGCCTACAAAATAGTTCCACATGTCTATAGATGATACAAGTTCCATGCAGAAGGTGGTCTCAATTATCATCATGTTATAAATGATATGTGGTGTGAATTGATCGGATATTTTCACTCAAGTGACGGCGATGAAGCTTACTCCTAACAGGATTAAGCACAACCAGCTTGTAGTTTGTAATGCCAGAATTATGTTCCTTCTTTGTGAAATAAAAAAACTATTCTTAAAACACAGTCCCTTGGCCAGAAGCCGCGATCTGGGCCTATTAAGCTAGTCTGTATTCACCACAGGCTAAATGTGCTTACGAGTTTTTAATTTACAAGGTGAACAGTCCCGTTACGTCCAGATTCCGTTAAAAAAGGAAAATGTTTACGTTTCCCACCTATTTACCTTTGTTGATATATACATAATAATTTAGCTGTTTTCAAATGAACGTGTGGATCTCGTATTATTGGATGTTTGTCATAATTTGATTTCTCGCGTCTTGTATCAGGAATAAGTAATGGGTTATTTAAGACGGATTGGACTGACCAAACGTCCGATTCGGTATCAAATCGCTGAAGGCTGCTTGGGAACCCGAATGGCATTAAGAAGATATCAATAGGTTAGAATCCTGAGTATATAACTTGACTAGTTAACAGATTCGTTTCCAAGCTCAAATCAACAGCCTTTTAAGCTGGGAGATTTGGCGGTGGGTTATCAGCGCCTCGCTAACTCTTCTCTCCCACGACCGCGATTCGCGATCCCGTCTATCGCGAAGCGCGGACTGTCTATACAGTAAACACGATCAAACGGTCTGGTTGCCAAAACACGGACAAACCTCAACAGACCTGGGGGGAACCTGTCTCTCTTTATATCTAAAGCCTTCAAACTCCCAGAGCCGCGAAAATTAAACACGGTCTAAATGATTAGGTAAACTGTGTCCAATGATGCAGGGTTGTAACCGGGCTGAGAGAAGGCCCCAGAGAAGCGGAGTGTTGACAATGGAATTCTCTTCAAACCAACTCATAGCCCTTGTGCCAACAACAATCTTTGTTTTTCCCATACCTTTTTGGTGTAACATCTTTAAATGGTCCACAGTCATCTGTAAAATCTCAGCTTTTTCCAGCTTGGCGGAACCCTACAAGTAAACAATGATAGAAACATTGAAACACTTAATCAAAACCGTATATAAAGCTCCACACTCAAGCTTCCTTCTTCGCGAAAGTTCAACTGAGGTGAATCGAGAGGTTCGTGCGCTTTATACACCCACTCCACGCACTCTTTACACAATTATATAGTTCTGATATTTCTTTTCATAAAGATTTGAAGCATTTTTTTTTCGATTAGTTTGAAGCCACAAGCTATACACTATTCAATGTTTACTTGTACTATTGGTAAAACAGACATGGCTGCTCTAAACTGTGTTATTTATGTTTACTTAACTACAACAAATGTACAGTGTTACTATTCTATATGATGATAATAACAATCATAATAATAATAGTATATAATTTGTTTAAGAGGCGTTTAATAGTTGGTGGAAATAACAATGTAAGACTTTGTAACCCTCGTTAAAAAAGACTATAGATTGTCTAATTGTTTGTTATCAGTGACATAGAACGGGGTTTCATGGTCAGTGACATAGAACGGGGTTTCATTCACCCATTGGACCGACATCCCTTCTATAAGCGAAATGACTTTTAATACGACGTGTTCGCGTAAACCCCCAAATCAGATAAACAAACATATATTAAATAATTACCCTGACCATTTTTAATAATCTATTATGGTATTCTAAGATAGATTTACAGCCGTGTTGTCTACAACCAAATGCCTCAAAGACGTATTATAAATATGTTGATATATCCGTGAAATCGATCATTCCCTTAACTAGCATAAAGAATCGGGATACATATTGTCAAAACAATCGTACAACTTACTTGTTTTTCAAAAGCTGTGGGCACGAGGCGTCTTAATTCAGATAAACTGTGATTTATCCTATCTCGTCTTCTCTTCTCAATAATCTGTGGGAAGAAAACACAGTTTTAATTACACGTCATTTACAAGACCCAACACAACGTATAATAAACTGTTTTACAGTATTAACTTTTATGTTAATGAGTTTAACCGTTTAGACGGTATGAAAGATAAACACTATAAATGCACGTGCACAGAAAATAGTAAGAGAGGAACACCGACTGTTTGTGTTATGTTGAATATTGAAGATATTTTGAATAGTAAACTAATTTGAATAGTAAACTAATTTGAATAGTAAATCCATGTTCTAGTATTATATAATGTTGTGCATGTATATGTGTATAAAGTTACATGGCCCACAGCCCGTATACTGTAAGGCCACCCAAGTACCTCTCGGAGGTGTTTGGTCTAAATGGGGTCAATAACACCCGCAACACCTATAATACGCCTATATACACGTGACTCGTTAACGGTTATGTCGATTACAGTGTGAATCTCCACCCAAAGCTGTCAGTTTCACGCTAATCCTTTAATCTTCATTATCCTTTTGTCAACTAAGTCAAGTGTACATTCTGTTCTAGTATGGTCTACGTACCACATAGCTGTAGTATATGCACGTGCTAGAATTAAACCCTGGACACGAGTTAACAGTCTGACTTTATATCCCTTAATATAGTTCTATTTTACTACTCTAAAATTTAAAGCTGATATATTTTGGGCGATTTGTATTGAATATATTTGTGAAACACACAGGTTTTATTTAATCAAAACTGTCTTGTGTAACGATGCATTATCTCGATTTCTCGGAATTATCTGATTCACATGAAAAGCATAAATCCGTTCAAGGTATGACGTAAAATTTCAACCAAATAAATAAACAAATATTTAATAAACTACATTTTGTGTCATTTGAAGTGGTTTCCATTCAAGCTAAAATACTGCCTCTGTTGTGCAGTTGTATGTTAGCCATCTGTCGTGGTCTATTGTGTGACTGGACAGTGGAATGCGAGATGCTAATATAGGGAAGTGAGGGACCGGCGCGTCCCGCCAGTGTCACCTCGCGGTAGAAGGGCGGGGCATGCGGATTTGGAGAACTATACACGTCCATCAATACCGCAATAGAAGTGTCAAACGATTATCCGGTAGGCGATATCTTAATAGAATTCTCCTGTTCATATATCTTCATTTTTGTGCCTGAAGTTCGTTTTAATATGGTAAAAAATATACCACGTGACACAAACTGAATTACTGGGTTTCACACTGACCATTTGCCTCCGTGACAAAACAACATATTCATTATTCAATGGTATTGTGTGTTTGTTTGATGGAGTTTGCTGCCGTATGTAAAGTTATTACACTCCTGTGACGATGAGGAGACAGCCAAGTGGCGAAGGAAACCACCGTTCTTCAGCGTCACTATATATTAACAGACAAAGACAAGACGAGACAACAACCAGTCGCAATACAATGACACCACAAACAGATCATGTTGTCCATTATAGCTCTATAGAAGCACCAGGGCAGCAGGAAGCCCCCATCGCTCGCTAGACTTAAAAGTGCAAGATGCATGTACACATAAATGTGATGTACCCTGTTATCTGGCCATACAAGTCTATTAGACATCTATCAGCCAGACTGCCAAACCATATACATAAAGCAATATACCATGTGCATTCAACCATTGACAAATCGAGTTTAAACCTATTGTGAGAAAAATCCAAAGATCACTATAAATGTAAACTTACGCCTCGTCTTTTCTTCCTGTCAGTGACATGACAACTTTGTGAAGGGGAACTGAAACAAACAAACAGTAATACGTTTAATGCTTTGTTTCTTAATTAATGGCGTTTTATTGTCATTTTGGATAACAACAAGAGAACCCATACTTTGATATTGATATACGGGAAGGATGGTGTTAAGTTTTAATAGCTGCTTGGTTGCACCTGGGATATCCCAGGTTGCACCACAATCCGTCAACAAGAGATCCACAAAGATAGGCTTGCTGGCGTACCGTCTTCACACCCTCGGGACAACTTAAACAAAGCGCATTCCTGCCACTTGTTTCAAGGTTATAGTAATACTGTATTTATTTTTACTAACGATTGATTCTTCCAGGTGCAAAACATTCCACAGCCAAGTTTGTACTAATGTTGCGTTGCATCACAATCAGAAGTGAAATACCCTTGAGCACGGCGTTAAACACCAAACAGTCCACTATTAAAACCAAGTACATGTATATGTGTGGTGGATGCTCTTAATGCATCCACGCATACAATTCAGGCTATATAGCGGTGTTATCTGCAACTATGTAATGAGCATTAATTAAAAGGGGAAAGGACTAAATATCAAGGACAGTGGCTATTCCGAGGAAAGATAATGAATTCATCGTGGTTCAATATTTATATATATTGCATGTCTATACTACATGTGTATTTGTACAATAGTACCGTACCATGTCATACATAAACAATACCAAATAGGTGTATTTATATTCACATCTCCGTGGGAGGCGTGTACGTATGTCTCCTATAAAGGTCCCGGGTTCGAATCCCGGTGGGGGCAAGCAAATTGTTTTCTATTCATTTATTCAAAATGTATAGTGCATCGCTACAGTAAACTCAAATATATAAGCTAAGATTTGTAACAATGTTGCATCATTACAAATATTCATCAAAAGTGATAAAAATGATATATACTGAAACATAACTGTAAATTTAAGTCGAAGGTCAATATTAAGAGGATTAGACGATACACAACTTAAGCGAGCACTGCGTAAGGCATATATAAACATGTGCATTTGTAAGCGAATACCTTAAACCTATTTATGTAAATCAATGAACAATTTAAAAAAAATATACTTATTGCAAGGACAGACCTGGATCAAGTTACCATAAAGAGACGGGGGGCAAGGCAAAATGCTAACAGGGAAAGAAAGTTAGAGTTTATAAGTATAATAAGAGGTTATCGATATTAAAGCTATTTTATTATTGTATACGATAACGTGCTGGTAAACTCTATATTGTACAGGCAAGATGGGCAATAACGATTCGTATTGACTGTCAATGGCGGTGATGTAATATGTTATGTTTGTGATGACAACACGTGACTGCTTAATTATAAAATGAAAGTAGCGTTTGGTGATCACGTGCAGATAACTGTCACGCGGAAGTACTTACCTGGACTTTAAATCATCATCAAAAATATCCTCCGAGTCGCTGTCACTTAAACTGCGTTTCATCTTTGCTTAATAGAAGACCGGGGCTAGCACGGGTAAACGGGAATTTCAGGAAATAACACACGGTAAATCCAAGTCCCTCTCAAAGAGTCACTTATTATTGTAGTCCCCTTTCGGTGCGTGTCCGTAAGTGTGCACCAGAGAGAATCGGATATACGTCCTTTTCCGACCAACGTTCGCTTTAAACTACACACTTCTTCTCACGGTGTGTTGGATAAAACTTCCCCGCGTGCGTATCTATAACACCCAGCTAGGCTTTGATTGACAGCGGTGTTCCTTTCAGCTCGAACGACGGCGAGCCACGCGATTGGTCGACGTTTTGTTGATAGCGAGTCAGCTGTGCAAATAGGACCATGGATATTGTAAGGACAGCCTCCAGGGTTTATTTATCTCAACCGCGTGGACTCTGTCCGTCCAGGAAAATAATATTTTATGGTGACATTTCTTCGATTATCACCTAAAATAATGGATCAACCTTGCCAAAGTTTTGGAAAAACCTAAAATCAATATAAAGCACATTGTTAAGCAAAATTAAAGCAACATTCGCCTTATGAATGTCAATGCCATTTACAGCTTTTGTTATCCATGTTCTGGGTAAAATTGAGATGACAGCTCATTGGGTTCGTCGCGCGGCCTCCACGTGCAGGTCGTGGGAAACTCTAGCTCTTGTCAATTCCCAACTTTACTCAAACACACTTGAATAAGTATTTGTTTGAGCGAGCATTTACTAAGGGGTCATCTACGGCTTCGATATATTTGTCAATCGCTCAGAGAATTGCTCCTAATAAAGTGGTCTGAAGAAAACTTGTACAATCGCCAACCAAATCATAGACAGAGAAAAAAGAATCGCTTTCAGAGCGACGAGACGCTTTGACTGTCTGCTCATGAGCTCACATGAACTCACGCAAGAGGTTACGTCATCTGAACTGAAACCGTGGGGAAATCCATCCGGGTCTCACAGGGCTTATATGGGGGAGTTATAGTTCATTCTCGGATGTAGATCGACAATAATACAGCTGTAAATAGAGATTCAGCGATTCAAGGTTATGAATGTATATGCTTCTTATCGGAAATTGATAACACTTTTAAAATATGTCGACCAAACATGGCACAGAGCCCTATACTGAGATAGGGCTATTTGTCTATATAGGCTACTGCAATCCGACGAATGCAGGCTTCACAACGTGAACACTGACCTACACTGTGTTTATATCAAAGGTTAATCACTGACATCGTTTCATATATATTATAGACGGTTAAACCGCTGGCTCTGCTTGTCTGAAACACGGGTTCAAAGCCCAGTGGAGGCAAGTAATATTTCAGACCCAGACTGTCTTTGTCACAACACACGAAATCAGATCGTCTCAAAAGAAACAACGTCAGGAACTGTATTGTTGCTTGACCAACGAACAGTGCAGCACAGTGCTGCATTACATACACAAACTACCCAACAAATGTTTTTATATAGATGATATATTTTGGGATATTCTACGCATTACTGTGTATCAGAAATTCGACAGTAACATACGCAGAAGTGGTTGCGATAAACTCAATTAATACCTTACTCTTTTTCATATATATAATTTGACCTACATGTGTATAGCATGGAATCGGTCGAGAACCTTCCTGTCATTATATAAGTATTTTAACACGAATTAAGTTATGCAAACGTCATGACCTTTGACCTTGATTCAGCCCAAACACCGTTATCACTCACGTGACCTATCTAAATGGCACAGACTAACAAAACATTGACTGCGATAACACCATGATATCTTTTTTGGCGGCGTGATTTCCCATGAGCACAGTGTGAACTCTTTTGCTGCATACCTTCCGACACAAGACCATCGGTTAAAAGACCAGATAACATCCGCCTATGGCAAGGAGACTTGGAGGGTCATTTACCTATTGACGTATATAATCTGTTAAGTATAATTGGTGTGACTTACACATTAGCTTTCACAAGTGGAACCAAAACTAAATGACATTAATAATAAAAAATTCTTCTTGTTGCCCTTGATGTTCTCGGAGCTAAGGGGCAACATATAGCCGATCTATTCGTGATGTCTGTGTATCTTGTGTCCTGTGTTGTCTTTGTTTGTTGTCAGTGGCGTCGAAGATGGTTTCTTTCCCCTTTTGGGCTGGCACACCATCATATGAGTTAGTTATACCCCAGTTACACAAACAAACAAACTAGATTCGCTGTTCGGGCATTGAACTACTTGTTATGGACTAAATTAAGGAATATATCTACAAACAGTACAAATTGTTTGTGTGTGTGATTAAATCTGTCATTATATAATCCGACAGAGAGTCCCAGTAAATCGCCTCCATTGTTAATATGATTTGGAAGAAATTATACAGAGAAGGTGCTTATTTATTAGAAAGAGTCTGTTCAGACACTGCACGGTACCATAGTCCCAAATCTGATAGCGCGGGCATATATATAACTTTAAGATCCAATTATTTACTCCTTAATTGTTCTTAAATCGCCCTTTTTATGCAATTTAGATACACTTTGGATACATTTTGGATACATTTTGCATTGGTTTGATTTGCGTTTGAAGCATCTTATATACCCAGGAAAAACCTTTCAAATGTTGAACATTGACCCGGGTTCGCATCCCGGTGGAGGCAAGCAAAGCTATCTGTCTCTACAATAAAAACTAAACGTATATTCAGGCAGATGTAGCCATATTCACACGCTTACCAAAATGAAACACAT
>JAVFBX010227619.1:0-11003 GCA_034783855.1 Mopalia kennerleyi | reverse complement strand
TCCGTTTTTGCAGGCTTTAAATTCTGCTTCATTTATTTACCATATAATTTGACAGTAAGTTTATTTGGTCATTTTTTGCTGCATACCCATTTCGTGTTCTTGGCAAATTTATTTGTTTTATGCACAAGTTATTTTATCCTTTCATTCGTTTGACTGCATTCATGTTTTTGTTTTTCTGGTTATTTTTTCGATCAAAGTTATGACTTTGTAATTAAATTTAAATCACAAAAGCATACTTAGATATCTTTAGATTTAAATATGAGTGTTTAATTTTGAGTGCTTGATGCAACATTATTTAAAACATCCCAATAAATGTGTCACTATCAGTTTTCTTCTTTAGAGTCGAATAGTTTAATTAACATGTTACAGCCCACACGGGAGTCAGACTCTTCTCGCGTTAACTTCGATCACAGCAGTCTGTCCACGCGAGACTAACTTCGCACATGATCTCAGACCATGTCTGAAACCTCGACCATTTCCATTGCGTATAGTAATAACTGTACCGGTACGGAAAGTGTCGAAGGATGTTCTGACATGGATCTCGGACGTGATACGACCGTTGCCATTATGACAAGCACTCTAGTTTAAATCAACGGATCAACGGAGTAACGTAGTCCATGTGATGTAGAGAATTCACAATTTCCTGATGTTCGGAACAACATGAGGCCCCTTAGCCGAGGTTTAGAGGTAGTGTGTGCGCTTACTAATCCTACTTCCATTTACCGTTCGCGGGATCGAGTCACACGATGTGACTCCGGCAATCGCGTGGGTGTTTTTTACGCGGTTTCCTCCCAGTTTTCCACCATAATTAGGTAAGGACAAATGTGAAGTGGGCAGTACTATCCAATAATATTTGATATATTGAACTTTCTGACACATTTTAAATTCCAAACGAGACTTGAAATCGCCCATTTACCTTGTTAAATATACGGAAATACGGTTCAAGTATTTGCCAATCCGATATTTTTTTCTGTTCCAAAGTGGCTGTAGACTTGACAAACAGCAACCGAATTCATTCGATAGGGATATTAAACTTGAGTTGAGCCGTTAAGTGTATTTAATTGAACATTTGAGCGCTACATCGAGATCCGATGTAGGCAATGGCACAGTTTGCGAAGTTTAAATTCTGTAGATAATGAATACATCTATCAGGATGATACCACAGTATTGAGAATCTCGCCAGCTTTAGCTGATTGTGCTGTACTCTTGAAGAGTGCTTGTACTTTTGACATCTCGTAAAACTTACCAGACTCGATATGTCACGAGAGAGAGGAGTGTCGAAGAAGATTAACAACAATGTACTAATTCATTAGAAAATCTCTCGTGACCGGAGACTACCGGGAAGTCAAAGTTCAAATCGATTACCTATCCTGACCTCGCCCAGAAAAAAAACAAGGACAAATTCCTACGCGAAAAACTAACTCCTATGTTGATCAATGAACAATCGACCTACTATATATAAGTAGAAACTTTAGTCATGCACGGTTAACAATTTAGCAGAGTTTTCCCCAAAAATTGTAAAAACGCTAAACGTTTTTGACATATTGTGACGGCCTAAATTTAATTAAGTTTGACCCTTGGCATCAGAACAACAAACATGTGAAGACCGTTTGTTGTCTATTTCATAACTAACAAAACTCCCACTTGTAGACTTTAAACGGCGGTATAAGAAAGCGTACAAGTGAGCTTTTGATAAGATAAAAGAACAAGCGAGTTGTACTTATTCTTGTGTACAGCTGGGGGTTATGGTTTACAAAAGAATGTAACAACCCTTTTTGTATAAGAAGCCTTACAACAACAACAATACCGCCAGCTTACAGGCCTACGTGTGGGTTATCTTCTTAGTAAGAGACCCTCTAGCTAAGGGCAGTATAATTGAAGTTTATTTGTGCGGTCAGCTTTGGAAGAACATAAATTTTGCAACAAAGCATTTGTATTTACATTTAACATTTCACATTATATGGTTGTGCTGCTGTTCGCCCTGTGGACGTACACTGCATGCCGTCATAGGTCTATAGGTGAAATACCCTTAAGCACTGAAATCATTTTCACAAGATTAGGAATATAGTTTGAAGTCCAAAGTGTTTTTCATATGACAACATTCAAACACAATTTTCAACAAAAAGCGTAACATATTCTTTCTGTCTTGGAGAATATTGATGTTATTATTTATATTCACTGCAGGCAAAATCGTTCATAATTAGACAAATTTAAAACACGCCGACGACTTGTTTACAGAAGAGTTGCCAGGACGCATATGCAGTATTGTGAAACGACAAAACGATTTGTTTCTGACTTATAACTATATCAATATATAGGTTCAGCTAAAGACTGCCAGATTTCTTCTGTCTTTTGTCGATGAGTAACAAAGTGTTATTTTCAATTTACGTTTCAGAAAATCCCTTCTCCAATCTGTTACAAATCCGCATCTTTGGGATGCGGTACAGATTTCTCCCGGAACGCCCTGCTGGTTCAACAGGGTGGCATATTCGTCCCGATCCTCTTTACATTTCAACGCCTAATTCTCTTTAATCCTTGCAACATAGATTGTCTCAGAAATAGTTTTGACGTACGGTGTCAAAGAGGTCGCGGACATGTCACGCGGGTTAACTCGCGACGTATATTTAAACTGACTGGTTCTCCACACCAGTCAGCAAATACGGGTAAAAAAGAAGAAAACAGTTAGCGCGGCATGAGGTACTGTGATTGCCTCTGACAGGTTTCAGAGCAGAGCGGTGTATTTAGAAACCAGATAGTCTAGGTTTAGGTTTATTTTTCCGCCGAATCTCTTATATGATCTAACTCATGCCGTTACAGAAGCCAATCTGATCATGCCACCCTGCGAGAACCCGCCTGTTCAAGGATCCGGGTTCCATTCCTTGCCTTTGAATTGTCATTTGTCAGTTCCAAGGAACACTTGACAAGTTCGGTGAGAATCGGTGTGGGTGGCATGAGTTGTCCTTCTTGATTATAATTTCTATCATTTTCTCAATCTTCAAAATAGCCTATTTATTCGTCTTAAATTGAACGACGAAGGAAATACTTCTTGATGCCTTTGAAATAGTATCACACCACAATACTACAGGCAAAATATTTACTGCTCTTCGTAAAAACTTTCACACTTTATTAATTCAACAGCATCAATGTTTGAGTCTTCGTGCTTAACAACTGATGCTGACAATTTAATTCGGAACAGGAGGCAGTGTTTATATCATTTGCAACCACAGCTTTCAATGTCTACCCCATGAACTGTCGAGAATGAGCACACAATCCAAAGACATAATTATTTATTTTGTTTAAATTAACTGTTTTATGTTCATTGTAAAGGGATAACAGTCTTTTAGTTTGAACAGAAAGCCGGGTAGCTGAGTGGTCTAGGTGGCCGGCATTTATTGTTGGCCATAAGGTGCCTGACTATCGTGTCGTGGGTTCGATTCCCGGATGTTCTCAGCATTTTCTGAATTATTGAAAAATAAAAAACCATATTGTTAATAGTTAATTTCTAACACACACAAATCATTCAGACATCAACTACGGCTGTTATTATAGTAACAAAAATCATTATTATTCCACTTTATTTTCATCGATTCTCTATTTTACCGAAAAAATTGGCTTCACTGAATTAAGTGATTTAATTTATCAAGAAACGTTTATTTTATCTCATCCGAGTTGGTTAAACAAAGACATTTTCAATGTTTACAACTACAGCAGTCAGTGATAGGCTATGACAAACGATTTTGTGCCCATTAATTTGTTACCAAGAGTACGTTAAATTACGTTTTGTGAAAGAAACAAAATGAAATTAACATTATTGTATGTTTCAGTCATCTATGACAAAGTGAAATGAATCAGCCTAGATCTCGAGACAATTCGCGGAAGACGCGGAAAATAAGCATGTAATGACTAGACAGATCCGCGCCTAAATCAAGCTGCCTAATCCCAAGGTAGCGAATATATATAAATAATAAATAAACATTTGTCAGGGATTTGGTTTAATCATCACTGAACGGAGTCCCAAGGGAGTAAAGGGTTGTCGATTTCTCCTTGTAAATTTCTCCTTCGTTCGCACAGCTGTGTCCAGCAGGGTTAACGAATAGCTCCGACGGCTGGCACACCGGAGCTAAGCAGCTTGGAGTAATCCGTCGCGATATAACGCTGAAATATCACTTCGCGCCAAGACGATCGCGCCAACAAAGACGGTCGCTCAAAAACAGCTTCCGAGGCGAAAATAAATCCGCTTTGTGAAATTACACTAAAATGAAATCGAACAGGATAAAGTCAAAACGTCTCTTTGAAACAAAAGACGTTCCGTATTCCTTTGTTACCGTGTTTTTTTTTATGTCTGTAAAAGTCAGCCAGTCAAAAAATAGCTGCGCGTTTGTGACAGAAGAGCAATACCAGTCAAAAAACAAACCCAAATTGCCAAAACAGCTACTGTCATAATGATAATAAACCACAGCGCAAGACTTTTAATTCAGAAACTTATGCGAAGAATAAATAAATAAATTTTTTTTTTTTTTAATACAGAGAAAGGATATTTTGTACTTGGGTAATATATTGATAAAGTAGAATGTTAATGAGTTAGAATTCAGTTCAGGCAACAATTCAAAGTTACTTTTAGCTTCAAAATGTTATTGCTTCACGGAGAGGGGGGGAGGGGGGAAGTGTCAGTCTCAGGAAAAAAGGTGCTTCTATAGATGTCTTAAGCTTATTCGGTGACGTATTTGTCGCGGGATCGATTCCGAGTTAAGGACTTAACATTTCTACGTCCCTCGTTTGGACAAAATATTTGTCTGGAACCCATGTCAAGAATTCAAAGTAATAAACTGAATTAAGCTTATAGAGTTCATCATTTATTTGTATCTCTTTCTAAGCTATTGAGTTCACCGACTGCATGGACATATTTGTTTTAATATGGGGTTTTTTATTATTATTTCTGTTTTTTTAATGCACATCTTTAATATTCTGTCTCTGACTCGGATTTTATGTAGCATGATGTTCATCAACAATACAAATACAAAACAATCCTAAAAAACCAGTAATAATTGTAAATGCTTATAGATATGCTTACCTCATGTCGTGACAATAATAAATATGTGCCAGGGATTTTGTCAAATATTATCCCCCAAAAAACAAATTTAATGTTCAGGAAATAAAATACCATGATATATTATTCGCTAGAATCATCAGAATTATTATTGTTAGAGTTTATATGGTAAACTGGTGGTTTTTTTAGGGTGGGGAGTGTTTCATTATTTTTATTTTATTTTGGCGGGGGGGGGGATCAATTGGCAATCAATTGCTTTATAATGAACTAAGGACAGCAGAAGCATATCATACATGTAACACTGGGCACTGACACCCAACCACACCATTAACTGACACGTGGTCAAACAAATCACGTACAAACTCTGTGTATACGGATACCCAGTCACACAGATTACGGACAACCAGTCACACAGAATACAAACACCCAGTCACATAGTATACCGACGCCCAGTACACGGACACCCAGTCACACAGTATACGGACACCCAGTCACACAGTTTACTGACAGTCACACAGTGCACGGACACCCAGTATATTGACACTCAGACATACCGTATACAGGCACCCAGTCACACAGTATAGGGACACCCTGTCACACAGTATATGGACTCCCAGTCACACAGTATACAGGCACCCAGTCACACAGTATAGGGACACCCCGTCACACAGTATACGGACTCCCAGTCACACATTATACAGACACCCAGTCACACAGTATACAGGCACCCAGTCACACAGTATAGGGACACCCCGTCACACAGTATACGGACACCCAGTCACACATTATACAGACACCCAGTCACACAGTACAGGGACACCCAGTACAGGGACACCCAGTCACACATAATACGAACACCAAGTCACACATAATACGGACACCCAGTCACACAGTATACGGACACCCTGTCACACAGTATAGGGACACCCGATCACACAGTACAGGGACATCCTGTCACACAGTATAGGGACACCAAGTCACATATAATACGAACATCCTGTCACACAGTTTACTGACAGTCACACAACATACGGACACTCAGTTACACATAAAACGAACACCCAGTCACACAGTATACAGATACCCAGTCACACAGTATAGGGACACCCGGTCACACAGAACAAACAAACGCCAAGTCACATATAATACGGACACTCGGTCACACACTATACGGACTCCCTGTCACACACTATACGGACACCCACTCACACATGATACGGACATCCAGTCATACAGTATACGGACACCCGGTTTCACAGTTTACGGACAGTCACACAGTATACGGACCCCCAGTCACACAGTATGCGGACATACAGTCACACAGTATACGGACACCCTGTCACACAGTCACAGGAATATTGATAACGTGCCAACAGATTGGATATCTAAATGATCAGTCCCAAACCAGGAAAACACTTTTATTTCATGTGAGACCACAACCATCCCTTCACAGACAGTCCAGTTGCAGACAACTTCCAACAACATGACTTTCATCATCTGTATATACCGGCACTATTCTTCGCCGCGAGTGCTTCTCTTTGCGTTGTAATAGGTGACAACACGTGTATATATCCGTATTAACCGGGTGTCTAACTAGTATATACGCCGGCTAATATAGAAGTTAAAACTTACCTATGCCGCCAGCCTCTGCATCATTGTGTTTAACATATATGTTTCACACTATAACAGGTAATGACTCGATTTTATACTACTCAACAGGCCAGATGTCTTAAATGAGAGCCGTAACATCTTCTGCATCATGCACTTAAAACAAACCGTTTTTAGACAAAAAGAAGCACTTATAAATAGCGAATAATATTTTCATTATGTAAGTGGGTTAGAACCCTCGCTCTCTGTGTTTCGGACTTGATAGACACCTTTGGATTTTGTGATATGACCTACCTCGGGCTACGCCCTCGATACGCCATATCACCTCGTCCAAGCAGTCTCCATCCAGTCTGAAACATCTCGAGCTCATCTCCTAATCTTCGTATTACCTTGCTATCAAAATAATACTATAATTGCACTTATTATAAACTGGTGCAAAAGAAATATGATCAAATTAGATCAATCAATAATATCGTATTTCAGAATAACCCGGTCAGATACAAGAGAAAGTGAGCTTCCTGTGCCATCTTCAATCTATGACCGCTTGTCGATATCTTCCCGCGTGAGCTGTCAGTTTCTCTGTCGATTTCACATGAAATCGATCAGCAATATGACATATTGACAGGTGCGTGGAGACGTGTTTATTTCAACACCCACAAGCGTGAACAGGTTCAAACGGAGGCGGCAGGGGTGAATTTAAAGTACCAGGACGGATCCTAACAGATAAAGGTGAGAAACCACGCCTTTCCGCCCAGGGACAAGACAAGGTGTCCGAAATATCTCAGATAAACAAACAGTGAAATTGGCAGAAAAACAAAACATATAAACAACGTGCATACAGCCGCAGATGGACGGACGGATGGAAAGAAAAAACGGATAGATAGATGGATGAATAAACAAATAGATGGATGGATGGATGAACGAATATCTAAATGTGTAGGTGAACGGATAGATGGCTGGGTGAACGAATGAATGAGTGACGATATTAACGTAACATATCTTTAATTTTAATCAAAAACTAGATTAAATAAGTAGGTAAGACAATTTAAATTGTTCAGGAAATATATTCTATATTATTTAAAAACTGATTTTTTTTACGCCTCCATGCATACCTATCGAAACCGGCCTTACCGATTGAGGTTTAGCTCGCGATACATAATGACCCGAATTTTCTCCCATGAAAGTGAAGACTGTCAATCTCTGTTTACATAATTATATTCATGTGTGTCTCAGACAACTCCTCACACTGGTATATAGGGATGTGGACTTATTTAAAGCGATGGCTCATCGAATATTCTAAATAAACCCTAAGAAACAAGTAAACATTTGTAAACAGATAATTATGATATACTCAGGCGGGGAATATATATCGATACTCTAGAAAGAGTTACTTATTGTGAAACGTCATTTAACATTTTTCATTAAGACGTAAAAGTTCGCGATTCGACGCAAAGCTATTTAACGCGCCCGGTTTGTATTCACGTTCGACAGACATTACGTGCTGGCAAATATTGAGATACAAATCTAATTAATGAAAATATTGAGCGATATTTTACAGACAATAGACTCGAGGTTTGTTTGCCGTTGTATTGGAAACAAGGATAAAGTTTGCGGGCAGTTCAGCCATAGGCGTAGCTCATTGAAGTGTGTTTTTTAATTAGCTACCGTTTTACCTGCAAATAGTTGTGTTGAAGCTCGACGCAATGCTCGCGCGGAACGACCGCTAAACTGAATAACGCTTTGCCGCTTAACGATTTTTTCGCACACAATACGCACGTAGACAATACCAGCAAATCTCGGCCGATGACATACAACTAAATTACTGATTATCCGCCTCGAGAGATAGTGTGTTCTATTGGAAGCAAATATTGGGAAGATAAAAGGGACAAAAATTAACAAAATATAGCCGTACAATACCATAGCCTATAAACAAACATTCACGCTCAACACTAGTTTTCTATAAGCAGTTGTCCTAACATCTAAATAAAAATCATGAACATAAAAAAAATAAACATAAAAAATTTAGAGTAAATTAATAAAACCGAATATTGAAAAATATAATATTGACCTAACGAAAGCGTATATATATTCGATGCGATAATTTGTTCTACAGAAATGAAATGAATTAAATTGATAATATAATCGACTATCATGAAGTCTTTAATTAGCACAGGAGGGGTGTAACGTTCCAACAGAGAAAATACCTAATAGTTTATGACTGTTTTAATTAACCATGTCTATAGTTTATTGTAGGTGTTACTGTACACAGCAATACAATAAGTGATGTACCTGTACACCTGCCCATGCACGACGAGCAGCATCAATGAATAATCGTCCAATCAATTACTTTAGAGTAGCAAAGCTAAATATATCGTTTGTTTTAGAGCTATTTAGAATGTTTGCTAGCTTGTTGGATTGGCGTTTATAACAGCGTCCACAAGGGTACGTCACTGAGATGACCACGGGTTGTCCATTTCATACTATACATTGATAAAATAAGGTGGAAACTCAACAGAAAACCTCGTAATGCTTCTCTCTTCATTTATTAAAAATATATATCGATTTATGCTTCAACTAATGTATTGTACTGACATTTTAAATTAACTGTACAATGTATCGGGGTTTTTTCAAAACTTACAGCAATTATGACGTTTATTAATTTGCTGTACACAATTCCGGTATGAACTAGTTCATTAGAAATATTAGCGCAAACAAATAGGTTGTTAAATGCAATTAATTACAACATACATGCAGGCTAATGATGTGTGCTCATTTACCCAGGAATCGTCGACGTAGTAGTTCGCTTTATAGAATTCATTATATCAAATACTTATTCAAGCAGCCTATTGAACTGATCAAGAATGATTATAAATTAATTCTCGATTAAACAACTCGAGTTTAGCAAGCTGATTTGGGCTCATTACATCCAGGGCTTTGGATGACTGAGACTCTGTCATGAAGGGTGGCTTATTCAGCTAAACTCAGTCAGCCACTTCAGGGTGATTTCCTGCCCAGACCCGGCAAGCCAACGGCTAAATAATGAGCTAAGGACCCTTTCACATTTTTGGCCTTTTCCCTTGACGCTTTTGTCCAGCGTTTCATTGTTTCTAGTCTGACAGCCACGGACTGTGTTCGGAGGATCGAGCGAGGCAGGAAATTAAAAATCCTTCAGTAAAGGAATCGACATACGGGCAGGGGACCGAAACCGACACAAAATTGATTGGAAAGCTACAACTAGAATGGCGTAAGCCTTTTGCATATAGCGATTTATAGCTGGAAACATAAAGCTAACGGCTTCTAATCTGTCCTCAAATTTCAGATTAAAAAGGATCCACCCCGTAGCATTATCTCGTAGACTATACTCCGCAGATAAAAGAAAAAAAATGCCGCAGACGATTTTCTGGACAATATAATCCGGCCACGCGTTCGTCTGGCAGGTAAGTTTTATAGTGTCGCGAATACAATGACTGTCACATGTCAAAACATACGCGAATGTAATCGACATCCACGTGCTCATCGCGAATCTGCCAGGTAACAAGATAACAGGGATTATGCGAAATGACAAATGGAACTTTAATCTTCTGCAACGGCACATAGCCATAATGGGACATTTCTATAAAACATATAAATGTCGCAATATAAGCTGATAAATCAATCAAAAATAAGCTTAGGCATGGGATTATATTGGGCAAAATATTAAATCAATAAACCAAACCAATTAAAAATTGTAATAAAAGATAAAGGGAAAATACCTCGGTATAACTTTCCGGGTATCGGAAAATGGACTTAAAAAGTTACACAAAACCAAATAAAAAGAATTAGTTTGAACTAGGCAACACTATATACGTGAGAGCTGGCGGAAATGGACAATGTATGTGACGAATCTACATCAACGTCGTAGAAAAAATGTATTGTGGATAATGCAATGATCCAATTTTTTTTACGCATTTTAAATTATATCAACCTTTATGCTAGGTTCTTTATTTGTTAATGTCTGCATTTCTCAAATTTACTTTATCAAATTCAATTGGAATTTTGCTGGGAAAAACCAGATAGACTAAAACACAAAGAAGATTGTAAATATAAACCAACCATAAAATGTTAAAGGTAAAGACAACTGTTTTTCGACCTAAACTTATTATTTAAAATTTATTTTTATTGCATATTTTCAAAGACAAGCACCATTATTGCACTCGCATTTGAGTAAGCATAGCCGTTAATAAGTTTATTTAACAGGCGAGACTGACGTCATTGTTCGAAAACCGGGTCGATCACCAGTGGGGAACAGCCACGACTAGATGATATAACTACCGTGGTTTGGAACAATGACGTCAGCTCCGCTCTTTAA
>JAVFBX010227608.1:0-11003 GCA_034783855.1 Mopalia kennerleyi | reverse complement strand
TTTTTTAGTTTTCTGGCTAAAACATGGATTCCCAGCTATAGATATGTTTTGTTTGTTTGATTGGTGTTTAACGTCGTTCTCAAGGGTATTTCACTAACCGGTATATGACAAAATGTACAAACAGATCAGCTTCCTGTTCCCCATTAGCTCTGAGAACACCAGGGTAACAGAAAGCTCCTCTTTCTCGCCTCTTACAATAGACTGAGGAAGCAGGGAGAGTATTCTGCAGGACTGGCCAACCCGCTCCCCCACGTGGCCCCAGCTATAGAAGTTTCTAGGGTTTACAACCTGACCATATAAGCTTTACTGTTACAAAGGCTGTCCACATGTATTATTCATTCAATTACAAAGCAAAGCAATTAATATTTGCTCATTGAGTTAGTTCATTGACCTATATATATATATTGTGAAAAAGAGCATTTTACTTGCCTCCATCGTGTCATTAATCTATATAGGTCATTGGGTTTATTTTACTGCTCAATCAGAAGATATCTATTTTAAAAACTAAGTTATTTTCGCTACAAAACAAAGGCTTAGTAAGATGTTTGTTTGATTGGAGTTTAACGTCGTACTCAAGGGTATTTCACTTATATGATGACAGAATGTCCACTTCACACTGTTTCTTGCCCTATAATGTTGGAAAACTGGGAGGAAACCTCGTAAAAACCACCCCCGTGATTGCCGGAGCAACATCTTGTGCCTCACTCATAGACCTGAGGGTTGCCAGGCGTATATGAACCAGTGGTTTTCTTTGTTGGAAAAATAATGTTTCTGCAATACTAAGTGATGACAGCTAGACTGTACTGGGAAGTTGAAGCTCTTACCCTGACCGCCCCTGCTGATGATTCCGATTACCTTCCGTAGCTATTCTGTAAAACACATGGTGAGCATTGGCTTGCATATGTTTGAAAAACTCCCTCTGAAATACAGAAATTATTCACACTTAACATGTTAATATGAACAAGACATCATTCGTACCACCAATAAGTTTCAAAAACAAGACTTGATTTTCAAACCATTGTTAAGAACCAAGGCTATTCTTAGCTATAGTTTAAAAATTAAACAAAAATATTCAACCACTCTACAATAAATAGTTTCTTTTGTTGTAATAAAGACCAGAGTGTGTCAAAAATGCACTTTTCCCAGACTAACGAAAGCTGGATACAGATCAATTCTTTGTGGATAACTTGGAGCAAAATTGAAATGGCCAAATGCCACCTGACCGTGATTTAAGAGGCTAGTAGGCTGGAATCCTGCCTGTATCATCAGATTTACTGAAAAAAGTAATCTGTTGGAACTATCGATAGTTGATGAAACAATCAACAATAGTTATTGATATACCACATGACTATGAATAGATAACAATTGGCGCATTTACTATTGTTAATAAATCGATAGTATTGATGCGTTGTTACAGTCCAACTATTTCAATAGATCCACTCTATCTAGTAAACAGTCTAATACACAATTTACTTCATTCATATAGGAACAACTGTTGAACACCTCAACAGGAGTTTGTTTGTTTATCGATTGAAGTTTAATGTCGTACTCATGTATTTCACTTTTATGATTACAGTTAGTCCATATCAGACGGTACTTCCTTAAAAACAGTGGAAACCGAGAAGAAAACTTGTAAAAATCACTACAGGATTGCCGGAGCCACATCATGCGACTCATTTATATATTTGAAGGTCAACAAGCAGACTCGACCCCTTGAACCTTACATTGAGATAGGATTAGTAAGCAGACACTCTAACCACTAAACACGACAATCAAAAATTTGAAAAATCATAAAGTAAAAGATGGTGTTTTATTTAAACTTACTCGACACGCCACCCATTCAGTAATGTCAAACACTTTACCCTCCATACATGCATAGTAATGCCAGAGAAAGCCCAACATGGTAGTCTCAGCCCAAACATCTCCCTGTTGACATAAAAAGACACAATTGTAGATTGATAGGTTTTTAACACCATCCTCCAGTGTATTTCACCTTGACGGCAGTGTACTCCAACAGTTTAAAGCAAAAGTATAAAATGCCAAGAGGCTTGCCGTGTTGGAAAAGAGTAACCCTCCTGTGTGAATAAAGCCAGCCTGGTTAAGGTTAAAACCAGAAGGAAAATCACTAGTCATTGTTTTAATATCATACTCAAGGGTATTTCACTTATAACACAACAGATTGTCCACTTCACACTGCACCTTGCCATTATTATGGTGGAAAACCCAAGAGGAAACCTCATACAAATCACCCCCGAGATTGCTGAAGCCACATCAAGTGACTCACTCATATACCTGATGGTGGTGTGTGAATGATATTAATCATGTGAAATACCTTTAATTGTGATACTTCTTTATTATGTAATGGGACCATCAATAAAAAAAGACTGCCTATTCTTGACTTCATAAAATGTCTTGGCAGAAAAGTTCATCTGATTTTAATACTGATTGGTGTTTTATCCTGAAGGGTATTTCATTTATAAGATGGTGGTGTACTCCGACACTGGGGCAACCCTAAAGTGTGATGTGTATTTCTATGTTGAAATATTAATCTTCCTCCACTGTTAATTTAGGACAGAGCTGCTATGCTCCAAACAGAATGCCTTATAAAACCAGAGGGTGGACATGTCATTTGTATTCTTATTAAACTAAATCATCACCTTCAGCAAAACATTGTTTATTTTCCGTAAATTGACAGATGGTGTTGATCCGATGATTGGTACATCGTAGTAGGATTAGTAAGCCCACATGCTATCCACTTAACCATGGCTGCGTGCCTGAAATTATGGTGAAGTTCCCCAAATTTCCTTCACATGATCCCTTACCTCTTTAACAGAATGGAGCTGATTACATCTATCACAGAATCTAGCACTATACCAGGGTCGTTCCACAGGGATACGTCGGTGTTTACCACCACAGTTATCACAGCGCATCATGTTAGCAGCCTGGAACAGAACAAAAGTCATTAGTCTCTTAATTTGCAGACACATACTATTATTAAATTTCCCGAGCTCTGTTTGTTTATTTCATAAAGTTGGATGTGCTTGTTTGATTGGGGTTCAATATTTGACTTTTAGGTATTGCATTTAGATATCAAAGGATTGACAACTGCGGCTTCACTTAAATACGGTGGAAAACCAAGAGGAAACTGGTAAAAAGGGCCCACATGATTGTGGGAGCCACATGGTGCGACTCCCTCATGTACCGGACCTAGAAGGCGGACTATATCACATGGTAGGTACATTGAAGGATGATCAGTAAAGTGACCTATAAAGTTTGAAATTTTCCAAACAAGGCAGCACAAACAGCTTGAGATGCTTCACTGAGCAGCAAACCTGTCTGCAGAAAGCTGTTCAGAGCTGGCCATGCTATGTCGGTTTACATTACAATAAGCATTGTTCAAATAGTGGGGAGAGGGGGAACAACAGGCAAAATCCAGAATAGACAAGTTTCAGTGGACATAATACTGAATAAGTTAATTTGTAATGGACTGAAAACGAGACCAAAGAAATGATGCTTGAGACAAATTTCTGATGTATTCCCTGATGCAAACTTCACTGTACTTCAAATTGCTAAGATAAGAAGTTATGTAGTCAAGAAGACCAGAAGGCCATTTTCATACAAATATTTTTGTTCTCTTTTGAATTTGAGTGATTAAATAAATCATTACCTCATGTATCTTTTCCTGGAGTTTTGTTAACAAGTCAGCAAATTCTTGCTGCAAACAAAAAAAAAAGAACAGAATAGAATTATTTATTTCAAAGAAACATATTTGTGCAAACACAGAACAATGAAGAACTTCACTACACTATTGTTTATGATCTGAGCCTATATCATGAAAAAATTACACTTCACAGATAACATTCAAATAAGAACTAAAAAACTGGAATGTACAGACAGAAGTAAAAAAACAAAACTTTGTGAACAGCACAAATGTGTAACTTACACATAACTGGTGACAATAACCAGCAACAACAATTCATCATAGTTGGGGTTTAACGACGGACTCATGGTCATTTCACTCATGTTAGTCCACTGACATCAAACAATGACAAGACAGGACAATCAATATATGGATATCACAAACATTTCCAGTGGTCATGAGACCAACAAAATGAACTGCTCACATTTATAGTAGAAATAATGCCGGACTTTTTTTTACTTAATTTAGTATTTTCTTGAAATGCAATGTTTTTGGTGACTTTACAGTGCAATATGAAGACCTAAAGCACTAACCATAGCAGTTTCAGTTTCACTAGCCTCATGGAGATGGGTGTCATATGCTCTTCTTTTATCCTGGAAAATAGGTTAATACATACCCTATAACTTCTAGCAGTTGGGACAGAGAAATAGGCTTTATTACCACAGGGGGTCTTATATGTTATTTCTGTGGACTGTCCCAAAATTAGAGTGTCCCAACTGCTAGATGTTATAGGGTATGTTAATACACAAACATTTAAACAAAGTGTTAGCCAGAAATCAGGAAGAGGGTGTCTCAAATCACCATTTTTATATAAATGAAGGGGTTTAATTTTGAGTTTTCCTTATCTTTCCCATGTTAAATTTTGAATGAAACAGTGTTTCTCAAAAGGCTACTTGGGTGTCTCGAACAATGAGACTCCCCTCTGTCTCACAGTATGCATCTGAAAAAATAGTCCTGTTTTCTTACACCATTTGGCTAAGCGCAGTTTGTTTTGAGTTTAGCAATGCTGCCTTTACCTAGCTCTGAAGGAAGATTTACTTTCCAACTTATAAAAACACTGCGCATTTATGGTTGTGCCGGTGTCAATTATTGTTGGAATACACCTCTGTGATATAAGTTAAATACCCGTAAGCGTAAATCCATCAATCAAAAGCAATCAATCAAAAGCAAACTGAACAAGCACAAGATAATATCCATTGTTTTCATTGATCAGGTTAGCCTACTTTGATTTTAGCATTTGTTGAAATTTAAAGGCCTGGGATTATATTGAAGACAGAGATTTGTTAAGAAAATTGTTATCATGTAATAACCTAATTTCTGAAACTAGGGCTTTGTAATAATCCTTGCCTTGCCAGCGTCAAAATTTTGCCCATAAATCTAAGCAGTCTATGTTAGAATGGTGGAAGATTCTGTGATTCATATCTTAAAATTATCCCTAGGAATGTTTCCAATGTTCACTCACCGGTTCACCAATCAATTCAAAGGCATGACCTAATATTTTAAAGGCTTCTTCAGCACCAGCTTGTTGGTTCTGGAAAACAAAAAAGAGAATAATATCAGTTAACCGTAGTGTAGATACATGTAGTTCATTGGTCAGAAAATCTCAGGGTGTGGGTTATAATACATCAGTGATCATCACGAAAAAAATGTTGTTCAAGGCTTGTCATTTATATTATCTTTAAAAAAAAGGGCAGATAAAAACCAAACCAACCATTTTATTTAAATCTTTTGGGAATATAATTAACAGCACAGTTTTGTTTAACTCTAAAGCTCACAATACCAGGATAACACACGATTGTTTGTTTATTTGTTTGAGGTTTAACGTCGTACTTAGAGTCTTTCACTTATATATGACGACGGATTATCCACTTCAAACGGTTCCTTGCCTTATTATGATGGAAAACTGAGAGGAAAACTCGTAAAAACCACCCCCACAATTGCCGGAGCCACATCGTGTGACTCACTCATATACCTGACAGACGGACTCAATCTCGTGAACGGTAACTTGGAATAGGATTAGGAACCACACACGCTACCACTTAGTCACTACTGCGGACCAATAACACACGAGGACCAGTCAGTATGATAATGATTTAATATGTCTCACCTTATCTGGATGGACAAGAACAGCCTGTCTTTTGTAATATTTCTTTACTTCATCGTCAGTAGCTTGAAAATGTAAACCTAGAATACTGAAGACAACAAAAAATAAAATTGACATTTTGACCGGGTCATAACAAATAGAGATGCTGAGTGAATCGGTTTCTTTATTTTCCTGATCACAAATGAAGTTATTAACTTCAATCTTTACAAATCTAATTGACTCTGAATCATGCTCTGGGTCACATTCCTCAACACTAAACGGCTCTAAATCATACCATGGAACATCCAGTATTTCACCTGTCAAATCCATTTCAACCCTGAACGAATTGTATGGACCACTGGGCTGCAAAGTCTTAACAAATGGTCCTTTCTTTTTTTTTTCACCAAATTTATTTAAATAAACACAAGTTACCGGCTGTCAGATTTAAATGTACTTCTTGTTTTGTCATACCGGTGCTGCTCATATTATTGTCATACCCAGCTGTTTATTTATTATAAATTATCAAGGTAGCAGATGATCGATAGTGTCACATGCAAAATATGCTATATTTTGAGTTCTTAGTAAACTTGACCTACAACTTTCATTGATAAAATTAAAAAGTAGTTCCAGCACAAATATTGATTGGCTGGTTTATGTCACGTGTATGGGATGAAGTTTCTCACAATGTGTTACCACACAGTGTTTGACAGAGTATTAATCAATATAATACATTGTATAATATAACTAATAAGCATTACCTATATGGATCTTTGCCTTTACAAGCCAGCAGTCTTTGCATGGCTTCATCCCCTATAACATTAAATATTAGAATGGATTAGACAAATAATAAGGAGTTATTCAGATCATTCGTTCAGATCACACCTTTCCATTAAACAGGATGAAACTATGTTTTAATACTTAATGCTAGTTAGACCAAGAAAAAAACCTTGATGCAAAAGAATTATTAAGACCACTTTGAAAAAGCTACCAAAAAAAGACTAACAGCTGTTCATGGGTTACCGCTCGTCACAATGTGGGTAACTGCTACCTTAAATTAGGTCTGTGCTGATGGGGAGAGAGGTCCAAACAGGGATCTAAAGGTTTTCTAAACAGTTTGCCGTGTTCATCTAAAGTTACATTTTGCTAATAATTTTAACAAATTTTGTTAAACTGAACACCTAATGAAGTGAATATTATGAAGCCATTTTGCTTTATTTTTTTATAAATGCACACTTATGTGTATGTATTAAAATACCTGCAAACCAGTGACAAATTCAAATGATACAGTTATCTAAAGATATTTAGAGGGCCAATTGTTGGGTTACGCCAGAAAACATTAAAGCACCGGCCTGTTAATTAATAGATGAAACTGAAAGTGCTATTTGTCGTACTATATATACCCTTGTTCAAGTTTATGCCACTAGACAGAAAACAATCTGGTGATTCTCCTGTTACAAGCATAACCATTTGGTATCATAAGAGACTTTCACTGTAGAAGTACTTCATTGAGTTGTCTCTTTCTTTGTTTCATTGCCATACTTAAGGTTATTTCACACACATGACAGTGTGTCAGCCCTTTGGGTGAAAGAAACGACCCTCAATGCCACTGGCAACAAACAAAGACAAGACAGGACAACCACCAGATCAGATGTAATATAAAGGCATCACCAACAGATCAGCTTCATGTTGCCCCTTAACTCTGAGAGCACCAGGGCAACAAGAAGCTTTGTCCCAAGACTCCCAACTATCCGTGTCAGTCATTGGAAGTGGGTCAGCCAATCATGAACCACATATGGCACACTCATTGTCACTGACCCTTACTCCGAGGTCACCAGGAAGTTACCTCTAATTAAGTGACTTACTTACCCGTAGTAGGTAGTGTAATGTTTTCATCCAAGCCTGATTTTAACCTTGCTTCACCAGGTTTCAAACCCCCAGTTTGTTCCCAACCTCTTCGAAAGACTGTTGAAAGTATCAGTTGCCAAATTTTACGAGAGACTTTCACAATAAAAAACGATAATCTAGACACCCTGAAAACGAAAGACTCCTAGATCAGGTATAAAAAGTTAACAGACACTAAATTGAAAACATAGAAATATTTACAAAAGTCTCATTAGCACGATCAATTTTCATATAATGTATATTGTAATGTAACATGGTTTGTTTGTTGGATTGGGGTTTAACGCCATACTAAAGGTATTTCATTCACAGCCCAATCATGCCAAATGGGTGGAGGTAACCACCCTCGATGCCACTGGTAACTAACAAAAACAAGACAGGACAAATACAAGACAATTACAGGATGTAATACAAAGACTACACAAACAGATCAGCTTCAAGTTGTCCCTTAGCTCTGAAAGCACCAGAACACAGGAAGCTCCTGTCCAACCCTTCACTATATTGTATTAAGATCATGAGGTTTGATCTACCAGTAAAAAGGTTGAAAATAATCTGTCACAATATCACAGTACTATAGTACACATGTTTCATATTTTATTCTAATTATAGAACAAAAACAATCAGCTGACAGTAGTTTTGTAAACCAAATAGCATAAAACAACTCCTTGATGGCCTTTTTTTTTAATCTGATTAGCACATGTGAAGGCTATTTAACATCTAGTACTATAAAAAGTTAGAAACCCTAAAAATTTTGACTACCTAAAATCAGCCTACTTGAAAGTATTCTCTGATAAAACAGATGTACATGCACAAACAAACCATTGATTTATATGTGCCAAAAATCAGCAGAATCAATTTGTTCCACTGTGAAGTGTAAATTTTAAGTCTTTGAATATGGAGCCATACTTACACAAATACTATGAGAGTGATGAGCAATAGGACTAGAGTGACAGTAATAGACCAGGTATATCGACAAACTAAACTGGCTTTTTCTTGACAAAAACTCAACCATTCATCTGAAATAAATAATATATCAATTGTTAACAAATTGTAAACTTCATTCACTAAGTTGTTGTATCTTGGTAGTGAGTACATATACACTGGAAAAGCCTATTCAGCAAAATTAAATGTAGCTGGAAGTTAAAAAAATCTTTAACAGAAACTGGATTTGTTTTCAAATTCAGTTTTTATTTAATCTTGTTCAGATTGATTTTTGACATAATTTGACCTTCCATTTTTTTTGCTGTTGATGCGGATTCCTAATCTTTTGTTGAGAACCAATTGGATTTCGCTGTGTATTCATGAAGCCTTATTTAACTACAAGTATGACTATCAACACTATTTTTAGATCCTTTAGACATGTAACTTTTTCAGAGAACTCACCAATCACTTCCTGGTCTATATTCGAGCGTCTGGTCAAACCTCCTGATCCCTCATCCACACTGCTAGTTAAAGGAACCCCATTTTCCTGATTTACGGGAGATTTTAGTTTTCCTGTTTGCTGAATATTTTCTGATCTTGACTTGTCAGGTTTTTTAAAAAACTTTCCGGAACATGATGCATCCTGGACATTCTTCTGAAAACAATCCTTCTCTTTTGTAGAAGACCCATGGTTACTGCTTTTCTTTTTCGTATCTCTCAGATCATTATTAATGTAATCTGACGAGCATTTAGGTGCTGTTGTTGTTGTAGGCTTAGAGCTGTAGCTTAGCTTTCCATTGTTAAGAATTGTCGTATTTCGTAATCCATCACCATCAGCTAAATGGCTACTTGGAGACTTCTTATTTGCTGGGGATGATGTGTAGTGCTTGCTCTGAAAAATTCGCTTTGGGTCGAAGAAAGGCTTTGGAGTTTCAACGTTCCCTTCTTTTGCCATTGATTGATTTGACATTTTGTTAGCTTTATTCAAGCTACTAGAATTTGACGAACCAGATTTATTCCCCTTTGATTTGTTAGTATCCTTGCAAAATGTTGGGTAACGAGCTTGGGTTTTAGGGAATACAGGTTTATACAATGTCTCCTCCGATAATAAACCAGATGCAGCGTTATCAGGCCCACAGTAATGATCCAAACTTTCCACGCTGCTTGTATCGTCTGGCAAGCTTCCACAGGAAGAATTCTTTCTGCTTATTGCTGGATCTTCAAACTGATCAAGCCCATACTTTGAGTCCGGGTGTACAGGAAGGGTTGGCGTCACACTTTCAGGCCTGTTGCCTTTAGAATGGTGATGAGCTTTAGCAAGACCTTTTCTAACAACCCTATGACCTTTTGTGGACAAAAAGTCGGACTTTCTCCTCTCACCCTCTAAGCTGGGTTCTAATCTTACACTCTGACCAAATTTTATTCTTGAAGACCGAGCAACTTCACTATAGCTCGGCTTGTTATCCGAATCTTTCTCTGTCGCCTGAGCGTTATAACGCAACCCCTCAGTAGAACCAAAAGGAGAATAAGATGAAAAATTTGTTGGAAAATTATTCCAGTTGTCTAATGCATTTGTGTATAAGTCATAACCCTGCTGGCTAGCCTCACCAAAACCCAACTCTTGAGCTAAATTTCGCTCCTCAGATAAATGTGATGAAAATCCATTGGGAGCTGAATAATTCGGAGAAGGCGGACAATGGACAGGTGGAGACAAATCCTGACGAGGAACTCTTGTATTAAATTCCTCAAAGGTTGATAAATTTGGGGGAGAATGAGAATAAACAGGACTAGAGAAACAATCACTCGTTGGTAACTGAGATGTTGTTCGACTAAGATCTCCCCAAACAAACTCAGGGCTTTCTATTGCACTTTGCGAGTGCCCTTCAGGGAACAGAGTAAATGCCTCAAACTGATTAGGGTCAACTAAACCCCCGTAACTCTCAGCTAATTGTCTGTTATTACTGTAACCAGCAATATCTTGAGAAGTTGGGAAGAAAGGCTTTCTGGTGGGACCTGGGGGCTCAGCCATAGTGACACCATTTCTAAAACAAAATCAACAAAAAATAATTTAGACATTTGACCATTTAGATATGATACTCTGGTTCAGACTTATAGGTAAGCTTATACAATTCAGATACAAAATCCCAACAATTAATAAGCTTTCAGAAAGATTTTATTTTGATGCAGTTCTGCGCATTAAGCTAAAAATGAGTAATAGTCTCAACTTTTAAATTTGTTTGTTTGTTTGATTGGTGTTTAACGTCGTACTCAAGGGTATTTCAGACAAAAATAAAAAATTACAAACAGATCAGCTTCCTGCACCCTTTAGCTCCGAGAACACCAGGGCAACAGAAAGCTCCTCTTTTCTCGCCTCTTACGATCGACCGAGGAAGCCGAGGG
>JAVFBX010227607.1:0-20679 GCA_034783855.1 Mopalia kennerleyi | reverse complement strand
CTTCGCTTTTTCCCTTAATACCAAAGATGTGGTTATATTTCGCTAGGTTTACAAAAAATATGGCTGACATTGCATAGGGCACCAAAAAGGTGATTAAGACCATAACTATTTTTTGGCTCTTTGCAGAAAAAAAATAGTTCTTAAACAAAAGTAGGGAAAGGCGATTTGACTGGGATGATGAGCATATATTTTTTTAAAAAGCCTTTAGTGGTGGACCTGCTAGCTACTCAGCTTGTTTTCTTTTCTGAGGGATAATTCGTTAATAAGCTCGCGGGATTCGAGTCTCCTCACTCTACAGGCCAATAAGTCCGCGTAAACGATCTTTATCGATATTTGGAGCGGACGGGTAACGGGAATTTTCTGTTTCTCTGCCGTTCTCTGAGATAAGACGAAACAAACAGCTGGTATGTGATGGTGCCTAGCACGGATAAATTAATTTTCACACAATGGCTTAGAACGACACCACCTTTAGTGCGACGTCAAGTCCCAATCAAACAAACTATATTATCAAATAAAACCTTATTTTGGTCGAATTTGGACCAAATGCAGTAGGATGCACGGGGGATTTTTCGCATATACGGTGAAGCTTTGACGATTAAAGCAGAATATATCTTGTTTCGGTGGAGCACAATGTCTCTTAGGGACGCTTGCTTCATGAAATGTCTATCAAAGCCATAGCGGCATATATTTACTCTCCCGCGATATTTAATAATTGTTTATATTTGTCGGTAGCTAGGAAAATCACAGTGATAAAGGTAAATAATCAAAAACAAAATGGTCACCGCGTGCGCTCGATATTTTGCTCGCAATTTAAATGCTGTTTAAACAAAAACTGTTGAAGTTCCCAGTACCAACAATACATCACCATAGCGCCCTCTCCCATAGCTAAGGAAGTTTGTTTGGAGTGTAGCAATTCTGTCTTTACTTAGCACTGGAGAAAGATTAACTTTCCAAATTAATCTAAACACTTCACATTTTATGGTGTGCTAGTATCAATTATTGTTGGAATCCGACTAAACTTTTCACAGGCACATTACATCTAAGGACATGTTTGTTTCATTATGTTGGTTCCATTGACCACTATAGACGGCATAGTTATGTACATTACTTTGAAACAAATTAATATTTACATAAGTAATGGTTTTGTATTTCAGGTAAGGAGATGTATATTATAAATCACGGTAAAGTTGAGGTATGTTTTTGTTTTCTTTGATGTTTTACCCATTTTACACAAGTCCATGGGATCGTTCCGCAAAGCGATCTTAATGTAAGTGCATCTTTATTGTCATGGAGACCAGCGCTGAGTGCATTGTGCTGCCATGGTAATTAACATCAACAATAACATGATCATGAAGGATTATGACGATGTTATAGTTGAAAAATAACAGTCGTTGACAAAACAATGTGTCCGATGTATTGATTGCCAAGTGATGCTTATTTAATACATCATAGGTGTTATACAAATGTAATAAAGATAAAATAAGCAAATTTTTAACTTGAAGCTTTTACTCTTGAATCATAAATTATTACCATCATTTTTTTTTAATTCACTTAAGATGTGTGGTAAAGAATTTTATTTGGTTGAATTCAACTGTGTCTATCATTTTGTTGAACGTTTTCCATGATATAAAGGGACAGTGTATATATATTTATTTAACATGGATTTCGTAACACGGAATATTAGCATAATTATATTCATTATGCATACTCAAAACAGTAGCTTCGTGTATGGATGAAGAATGACTGTATAAAACTTTTGTCAGTATGTAGATTTAGTCCAAACAAATGAGGAATGTTCACAAGTTAAACACAAATCAAAAACTCGCAACTGCATAAGTAGTGAATAATTCTATTACTTCAGTCGACCCATTAATTTAGTGATCAAACACTTTTGAGGAGAGGAATATACGCCTATATTGGGTAGTTATGTTAGGAAGAAACGCAAGAAGTCAGTATGCAGTATATTCCATGCAACTTATTCGTGGGATATTGCTGTATCACATGAAATTATCAAACATGGAGTTCTGATAAAAGTTTGACAAAACCCCTAATGTAAGCCTGATTTGATAAAACGATACGTGGTTTTCAATTTTTTATTTATCCTACTTATTTCCGATCATTATAGCAAATGTTAATCCGATGTATTTTGATGTTTGCAGATTTTAGTGAAAAATCCTTCTACTGGAGCTAAAATGGTTGTGGCGACCTTGACCTCTGGGAACTACTTTGGTGAAATAAGTCTTCTGAAACTGGACTCTGGGCAAAATAGGTTAGTCCTTAGGTCTACTGATCTAGCACAAATAGACGAATTGCATTCAGATTGCTATACTCAGCTGATGAATGAAACCCAGGAAGTTCGTCTTTTAGAAAGAGAGGCATATGCCTACCCAACATTTTGCTAGATGACGGGTACTTTATCTCAAGTACATAGCAGAATAGGCGACCAGGAGCCATTTGCTCGAAAGGCGATTAGTAGCCAATAACAGATTAAGTCATTAAAAAAAAGATTAGACGTACGCCTTCAGCATGGCTTGGCGTTATCTATTATCGTGTTCATTTTATAAGCGCTTAAAACAACCGCCCCCATACACGTACACATTGGGACAAAAGTTCGACCTGCCTGAACAGATTCGTAAAATTTCGCATTTTTCATATTTCGATCTGCCAGAAAAATTTGAAATTGCCACTTTCAGTTCGCGTTCTTGACCATCAGAGGCAAGTATTAACACCGAGGATGCCAAAGTACAAAGCAAAAAACTAAAACAAAAAATATTTAAAAAATCACTGCGTTTATTCAAGCAGAAATATCTTGACCATTTGTGTTTATTCACTGCTGATGACGCAGTTTGTAAAATGCAAAATATGCAATCATAAAGACTTGTTCATCTGTCTTTAAGTACTCACTTAATGATTGTAACTGTATTGGTGTAAATTCTAATACTTAGTGTATATATGTCAACAAAGGTCACTTACTGTATATAATGTCAACAAAGCTCCATTGATTCGGGTATTGCCTTATTCTACATACGCCTGTTGTCCTAGCTCCCCTGTCTTTGTAACAGGGACCTCGGAACCGTCTCCATATACAGCATGGGCAATGTTTTAACACTACGGATGGAAGTTCCTCGGGGGATGAAGAGATTGTCCGTTGTAAGTTGTGGCAAGATGTAGTGGGGTTCAACTCCGGCATTCTTATCCCATTCTAAAATAGAATCGATTCTACTACCTACCTCCGACATATACTCTAACATACACACGGGCCATCTTGTTTGGCACTTTTTTTTAATTTGCTGATCTGTGACTAAAAACGTCGCTCCGAATATTGGCGGAAATTAATGCGCGATGGCCAGGCATAGCGTACGAAAGTTGTCTTAGTCTCGTCCACTATAGAAACTCTCTCGCGAATACGATTGTACTCATACTTGTATGTATTGTTTGCTGCTTAAAAAGCCTGCTTTGTTATATTATATAATATTATAATTATTGTTCTATTGCAGACGAACCGCCGACGTGAGGTCTGTGGGTTACTCCGAGTTACTCTGTCTCTCCAGGAAAGACTTGATTTCTGTAAGTTATACGGTATACTGTATAAGCATTGATAAAACGTTAAGAACACATCATTGGAATATAATGGGACCGGCCGTCATTGTATTGTTCTGCCGATCCACAATCGATGTACCGCACGGGTCAGAGTTCCCACTGCTTGGACCGTCTTGTATATGAGAAGGATACTTCCTCTACATGGTGGCGTTTTTTTCTAAAGTTTCACCCCAGTTTTCCATCTTATAATCAAAAGCGAGGACACGCTGTTTTAATATAACTAAAATGTACTCATCGTCAAACACTACGTGTTTTTAGGGAACTTTTTTCTTGGTTATTTATTACGGACATTTATTACGAGGCTGATGCTTTTCACACGGCATAACTTTGGAGATAAGTTTATTTGAAGGCCCAGCCATGGGTCTCCCTGGCGGAGGGGTCTAGGGTGCACGCTCTAGAGAGTGTATGCTTCCAATTATCCACATATTCCCCTCTCCTCTCGGGTCGCAGTTTTGATTCCCGCGGACCGTATGTGGGTTGGAGGGCCAGAAAATAGCAGTAGGCCGTGGATTTTAAATAAATATATAAATAAATAAATAAATTATTTAAGAAAATGTGCGACTCTTCAAGACTTTTGTCACGAATTCGAGTCTTAAGACAAATAAATCACAGTGTTCATCAGTTACATCTCCTTTGTGTCCCATCCAACTGTCTTGATATTCAAATAAAAGTGGAAATTGTTTACAATGTGATGTCGTGTTTACTTCACCTATATTTAATTATGTACACAGGCTCTTGTAGAATACCCAGATGCCAAAGTTATTTTGGAAGAAAAGGCACGTGAAAGGTAAAAATAAACTTGTTATTCTTTTGGCAACAATATTCGTCTTTCGTGTCCGTTCTGAATAACCGGATGCGTGGAAGGTTATTCAATGTGACACATCAAACGTGTGGTCATATCTTTTGAGTCCAAGTTATTTCCAAGAACTGGTTTAACGCCTTGTTTCTTGGTGATGAAAATTCCATCCATATTATTTTCTTGTTTGACACAGGAAACAGTATGTGTTCTGTATAACTTACAGAAATATTATTTAGACGTTTTGTATATATTTTGAAATAAATGAAGACAGAAAAAATTGCTTGCCTCCACCGGAATTATGTTTTTCTATATATATTTTAAAATTATCATTAACATTTAACGCACTTGAAATCACGTTTATCACAGATTTACCATTATCATCCAAATGTTGCTTTGTTTTAACATTGTAGAATGCAAATGAATAAACAAGTTCGTCGCTCAAGCTCACCGGATGTTCCTCTCAGGGAAGACGACGCATGCTCGATCAGTAACAATATGGTATCCGACAAACCAATCAATAACAAGAGCCGATTGGCTGACGTCATCCGGTCCAATACGTTTCAAAGCATGATCTCAAAGAGAGGTATTTCAAAGTATTGTTTTATTTTATATTCAAGTCATTCATCGCAAGATCTGTTCAATTATATTTGGTTGTTCATCCATAAATATGTCAAATATATAAATGTTAATGTTAACTGTTCGGGCGATTTTCCTACTAAAATTATTGTTTTGTTGTAGGGAAAGAAATGACAGAGTTGAAAGATGTAATCCAAGAGTTGAAAACCTTCGATAGCCAGGTTAGTGATTGAATTTAGGAGTTGACAGGGAAGAGTAAGGGGTTTGTGTCAGTTATTTGTATGTGATTTTTCAAAACGCCGTTTTGTTTTTGCAGGCTTTGTATTAATATTTCTACTTTTCAAATATTGATTCTAACTGGCATTATTTGCGTCTATTTTCTGCTACCATTTCCATTTGTGGATTATCCTAAACAGATTAAGATTCCACACAGTTTAAGGGTAATTCCACATCACGGTAATTTTGGAATTGTTTCCATAGCTTTGTTAAGGAATTATTTAGTCAGGGTATTGTAGGCCTACTGGACTGTATCAAAGTTCATCTCGCTTCGGCGTGAGTTTTTTAAACTGAGGAACAATAAAACATTAAAATTCATTCACCCTATCGTAGTTTAAATGAATTATTTATGTATTTAATAAATCCAATAATTCTATTGTATAATTCTGTTGTATTATAATCGTTTTAGTGCCATATTTCCTCTCCGTTCGCCAAATCAGTTATGTAACTAGTAGGCGGATAAGTCTAAAGCCCTTTCTCAAGAAAACATTATCAAGAAAAGAGACATATATATAAATTTGACTCTATTTCTTGGAATGATGTTCGCCATAGCTATACAGTTTATGAAAAATGAAAACATGTTTAACACGAATAGAAGATTTAAATTTGATTTAAACCGTCGCTGTCTTACCTCCATGACTCGCTTAGCGCCCGCTTGGTCATGAACCAGGACTATTTTGAATGTAGTGCTGTTCGCTAAAATAGCGTTAATTGATCAAAAAAATCCGCGTATTTTGTGGAGATTTACAGTTTTCATATGCTTAGTTTAGAACATGACCTATACTCATAAAATAAATTTGCGCTTGTAAATAGACTTCCTGCGAACAAAAGTACTATTTTGATGCACATGCGTACATCTACCACCACGGGCGTTGTGGTAATACCACAGTAACGATAATCTCGCAAGGTTTAACCAATTGCAATGCAATAAGTTATAATTCCTCTTGGTTGTTTTTTTAACAGGCTACGAAGATGAGAATTCAACACCTCTCAGATAAGGTATTTATGTTTAAATTCATTAAATGACTAAAAGTGTTTTCAATCCTTGATTAGAATAACATTTTAATTCGATGGAATACAAATTGGAATGAACCTTTTTTATGAATGGTAACTGTTACCCAACATGATTTCTTAGATGTTCATATATACGTTAGAGTGGTCTTATTGACTAGAAAGAAGACGTTTTGGTGCTATATAACAGTTTGTTCTTATTATTAAATTAAACTTGCATAACTTAACTTAACAGCGGAGGATTGAGAGGGAGCTTCCTGTTGCCCTGGTGCTCTCGGTGTTAAGGGGCAACATGAAGCCGATGTATTTAAGTTGCGATGTGTTTGTATTACCTTTTGTGTCCGGTCTTGTCTTTGTTTGTTGCCAGTGGCATCGACATGGTGGTTTCCTTCACCCCTTGTGTTGGCACGCCGCCATGCGAGTGAAGTAACCTTTAGTAGGGCGTAAAACTATAAAGAGACAAACAAACAAACTCTGGAGCCCTTAATTAGAGGGGCAAATCTCATTTTAAAGTGATCATAATTTATTCGGGAATTGTATGCTTCCCATATACAGTGACAACTTTTTTTAAATTCAATTCAGTGAAAATATTAATTTTGTTTTCTAGCTTGTAAGGGTACGTTCATAGTAGGCCATACATTTCGTCTTACTGTGATATTATTGTTCATAAACAAATTGTTAAAAAAAACTGCTTGATGCTTATTATGAGTTTTTGTTGTTGTTGTTGTTGTTGCAGTGTGAAGAATTGATGAAACAACTCCGTGTCCGGGACTCGGAATTACAGCAAGCTATTAAGCGAATCGTTGAATTAGAACAGGTTATTCTAGGACCTGCTAAAAGGAAATGGATGTCTGCAGACAGCAGTGCAACCAAAACCATGGACCCTATTTTTAACTCAACAGAAAATGGGAACTCAAACGCAAACTCTCTTCAAACCAAAAATATACAAAATCAAAATGGCATCGAAACCTCAAGGTTATGTGCCAGTGATGTCGTGTTAGCTTTAGCGAGAGACTTTAAAACTTCTAAAATTTTGAAAGGGCAACAAAGACGAGTTGGTGATTTGAAACTAAATTCGTCCAACAAATTAGTTGATGCAGACAGTGTAGGTAAAAATGATCAAGGTGAAGCACCACTTGATACTCTTGTACCAGTGATCAATGTCAGTAATGTAGAAAATAGTGACAATCCGATGTCCAATTCTGAAGAACCCCTTTCAGACAATAATCCAGAAATAGACATGGACTTTGATCTGGACACAGCTTTATTAGCAGTGATGTCATTGGACGAATCTCAGCAATTAAGTGACTATAGCGCCAGTAATTCTAACAGTGACGTAGACAGTGATGACGTAGATTTGTGACGTAACGAATGTCAGACATTTTTTTCAGCCAGATTTAATCAACAAGTCAAGGTAGAACGTCCAAAATGTATCAGCAATGTTTTTTGATGAAACCAATATTTGTCCAATCACTCACATCCCGTTTATCATTATGAACTGTATTATATGGGTATTTGACATTTGGTTAGCATCCTTATTAATGACTGGTGACTAGGCATGATGTTTGGAATCCCAAACACATTGTTGTTATTGTTCAACAGCGCCCACTTCATCTGACATGTCAATGTGACCTTGAACTCCAAGTTACCTTTTTTGAAGGGCAAAATTAAAAAAACAAATGGCTTCCGGTCAGTCACAGGGTTACGTGTGTAAGTTTTTAATATGCCTACCACTGAATTGATCTCGGCCAATCCTTAATCTAAACCTAGATTTTTGTGATTATTTAGTTGTTTTTTTACATGTTATCATTGCTTTAAAAAAAAAAACCTCAGTAACAGCCTGAACACGCAGTGATGATACAGATTATTAAGAAAGCATTTATATATGCCACATGTATGTTGAAAATGTGTTTTTAACTGGACAACATTTGTCGGAACAAACAGGATTAGTATGACCGTTTGTCCTTTGCGGATACGCTATCAATTCTACAATCATATGAGTAAAACAAACAATGTAATCGTCTTCTAGGAACTGATCAACTTCATGCAGCTTTAATGATGTTTTCTGTCACAGTAAGTTGGAGGTCAACTTGTTTAGTCAAACTCAAACAGAAAAAGGACTTTCATGATCCGATCTTACAACATTTACACCATTTACATTCTTGCTTACGCTTATGAGTCATTTTCCTGTACAACATTTAAAAAAAACATCAAGTGAAAAAAGCAAAAAACCGCAGGTCCTACACATCTTAATTGTTAAAATGTTCTATATTCTTACACTGCTGCACTGGAGATATAAGCGGTACATTGACTAAACATAATTGAGACCATTTTTGTTCGGGTTTCTGAAATGGTGCTAGATGGAAATTCTTAAATATATCAAGTCCCGTTTAAAACAAAACAGATAGAGGGGTTCCTTCATATTCGAACATATTAAATTATCCGTTAAGAACCTAGTACAAGTTGTGATTTTATGTTTATGAATTATGATAGGTCAAGCTTTCCTTTGCTGGGACTATATTTATGAATTGGTGTGTTTGTTTGTTTGGGGTTTACTACCGTACTTAAGGTTATTTCACTCACATAACGGTGTGCAAGCCCAATGGGTGATGGAAGGCACCCCGATACCACTGGCAACAAACACAAACATCACAGAGCAATACAAAGACATCACAAACATATCGGTTTTCTGTTCCTCTTTAGCTCCGGATGCTCCCTCAAACCACCCGACTGAAATCAAATTCCAGTCGGTCCATTTGGACATAGTCATCGGTATAGTCTTTATATGAAACGCTTTAAATATATTGTCAGAAGTTCATTAACTAGAAGTGTGAAACTCCATATTCAGTGGTGTAAACGGCATTAATTCCATCGCCCATGTTATAAGAGATAGGATGACGTCGACGGCAGGATGTGCGCAGAAGTTATTAAAATTCCCCACCTCACGCGGTTTACATTTTAAATGGGTGAGCATCGTAACTGGTCTGTTATTTTCGATTACCAATTCGGCCCTTTGTGCCACTCTTGAATTATGGGAAAATCGTATGGGGTTTATGAAAATCAGGTTTGGATACAGACGGAGATATGGACTTATACGTAATTTCTCATAAGTCTACTGTTGGCTCTATTCATCTTATCTACTTTCTATAATGGCAATTATTTCGCACAGATTACTTCTTTATGTACAATGAACTTACACGCCTGCATCTCTTCCACCTTTTTCATTACATTGGTCAAATCCATAATAGTCGCCAACTTGTTTGTTTTGAACACTGACGTATATAGGTCAGTGGTTTTGCCCCAGATACAACCATGCAATGACGTAGTAGAAAAACGTCATTGCTCTCATGATTTCGTGCGCATTTTGCTTTCATTGCGAGGTCAAACCAGGGCAAATTGAATGGCTTGCAGTGAAAGTGCAGTTGAATGCTAATTATCGCCCCTGACGGTTCCCCAGTTGTGCGAAGTTGAAAGTGAACGTTTTACAAACAATGCCGTCTGCACTACTGAATAGGCTGTTTCACACTTCTAGTACATGGACTTCTGATACTGTACATAAACACTTAACTAAGAGATAATGGAATCTTCGCTAGCCAAGAGTTATTCCTAATTACTCTACATCACAGCCCTTGGCGGACCGAGCTGCTATCATCAGAATCTATTGCTACGACCCCTGGCGAATGCATTTGTCAATAGTCGAGTTAACTCCCCCTGTTAAAATGACATCTCACTAATCATGTAAACGCTAAAATTTCAACTTACCTACAGCCGCAACTGACAATCGCCGCAATTTTGCACTGGTTATAGCGCATCGGTCAGCAAAGGGATACAATGGAGAGTAGCTCGGAATTAAGCTCTTGGCTAGTGAAGATGGGATGATAGAGGAATTTGGATAATTGTGTGTATATGGGTAATTTATAAGGATGTAGCGTATTTGCTGCGAATTGAAAGTTGGTGTTAGGTGCAATATGCAACACCGATATAACAACTTTGACTCGCATTCTTGCCGCTGCATTTTGCTTCTTGCGTAATACTCATAAGTGATAAACACCCAAAGATATTTTTTATGATATTGGCATTTTTATTGACAAGAATAGGGTTATTGAAATATGTTTACATAAATGGGATTAATCAAATAAATTTAATTAATAAATAAAATTCCATATTTATAAAAGAGCAAGTTATCAAATGAATGGGTTGTTATTATTTTACATGCGTTATTTCTTCCATTTTAACAATGGCCTGTGCAGTGTATGTGTTAGGTGTTGAAATTAATTGTGTGTGTTCTTTCTTTATAATATTGAGTTTAATCGCAGGCTTACGGTCAATAAATAGGCCCTGGTTCATGGTCTCTTCTATTCTGTTATGTATTAGCTTGAAGCTTTGCCAATTCTTAAGTCGGAATACAGCATGACCATCCTGGTCTTCCTGTTGACAAAACAAAGGAGGAAGGCGAGACGCAATGTGTCAAGGTCTAGCCTGTTCCTCTTTCCCCAATAGAACTGTACGTCTTCTTGATGATGACCAAGCTTACCATATGAAAGCACATTAAAATAGCAGGCGTGATTAAATGATTAACTTCAACAGAATGCTGGTTACATTGGTGCCAGCAACTGATCTATATTTACGAGAGAACTGTTCCAAATTTGAATTATCTTAGTCTCAATAGAACACGCACAAAAGATCTGAACTCGGCTGTTTAAGAAACGATGTAACGTACGATACTGCTACGCATTGGTTAGATACCGTCCTACACCAGTACAAAGTCGACCGAATTATGTATTACAAGCATGGCCATATACAGGTGGAAGGTTGTAAGGGCAGATGCGGTTAGGAATCCGCGATGTACTGAAGATGTTCCACTTTGTAGAAGAACTGTCCAGTGGTTGGTGATATTGGAGACATCGTTGAAACAAGAGATTTCGAAGGAAAAACTACCCAATCCTGTGTAGTTGTGGTTGATCTCGATCGAAGTGTTTAACTGTACAGGTATGATACCTTGTGTCTCAGTCTGAACTGTTCTTGTTTCCACATCGGATGTTGAAACGGATGCATTAGGATCGATTGAAAAATTGGAAAATATCTCGGTGGATGGTGAAGATTCCCGATCGGTAGATGTACTTTCTGTAGTTCCTGTCGTGAAAGCTGTGTAGCCTGTTACAAATCCTAATGACGTAGTATCTGAAGCAGTAGATGGTGTTGTTGTAACGGGGGCTTTTACTTCAACGACACTACTTTCACCGTCTCCAAAATCGACATTACAGGACGCATTCGTTGGTAAGTCTCCCACAAAATTCAGAGAGAATTTTATAGATACTGGCAGTTTTGGAACAAGCCTGCTATCCCATGTCACAGTGAATGGGGCCACAGCTACAAATACCCAGACAAGATAGTCCAAAATAACTTCCTCAACAAAGTGTTCATCACACGCCTGTACTGTGGACCGAAAGGTACCTGCATTGTGGTAAACCTTTTTAACTTCAATGACATCCGATTCGGTGACGTTCGTTTTATTGAATTGGGTGAACTGACCATCCCCGAAATCTACCTTGAACTGAACCATATATCCCTTCGCGCCTGAGATGTAGTAAGTGAAAACGTCTTCTCTCGCTATGCCAATATTTGGTGATAGTTGTACACGAAGGACACCAATTCTTACATTAAGACTCACAGAATGAGTGTCCGTGACCCCGGTTAATTTAGTAAACGCTGTGATAGTGTAGTTTCCACGCTCACTGTAGGAATACTTTTTGGTCCAGCTTTCTAAGAATTCCGTCTTGATAGTACCTTCTCCAAAATCCCAAGTTACTTGAATTCCTAGAGGAGGCGGTAGATTAGTGTCCACTCCTGGTATCTTCATTCGGATTGTAATGTTTGACATTTCTGCTGTAGAATTCATGGGGAATGTGGGAGAGGTGTCGAACACCAAATCTGACGCGTTAAATTCAGTAATCGGGTCGATAACGGTCAGCTTCAAGGAGATATCTGCTTCGGTGAGAGGAGATGATATGCGAGTCATTATCACATGAACTCCTTTGGAGAAATTTCGAGACAACACCTCAACAAGTTCTGATGGCTGGGAAGCTATTGAAGTTTTCTGAGAAATTGAAGTTGCGTTGTCGAAAACCTCTAACCTTAAAGGACCCATTGGAAAATACTCTTGTCCAGGAAAAGTCACATAGTACGTGATAGTATCAGTAAAGCTGGCGATTTCATGCGACGCTGTTAGCTGGATCCCCTTTATTGGTTGAATAACGTCTGTCTTTGGTCTGGCTTGCGCAAATGACACTTCGTTAGTGGCAGTAACGACCACAGTCATCTTACCTGACTTAGTGAAGGTGTGGCTGATAGACTTTGAGGTGTCTATTCCTGAGGTCAGTATCCATCTTGATTCATCGTCTCCAGGTGTTATTCTGTAAAGTATGTCTGTACCCTCTTCAACGCTCACTGTAATGTCTGCCGGAATGTCAATGAGTACGTAACCTGAAGCAGTGGCCAGTAACCCCTTAATGGGAACGTCTCCTGAGACGATGTTAATGATGTGAAACGCTCTCTCCAGGTTAACACTATTGATGCAGGTAACCGTCGTATTGAATGTGCCTGTCAGGGGGAATGACTGGCTGAAGTTTAAATTATGCGTCCATTCGTATATAACCGTCTCACTGTTGACCATAATCGAGCAATTCGCTGAAACATTTGCTGCCTGCGCGTAGCTGGTTCTTATCTTATACACTACTGGCCCGTCTATATACCTCCAGGCAGAAGGGGCCTCAATATCAAACGAAGGCACAGCCAATTCATCAGTGCAGGCAGGACCTGCAGAGAAATAATGAATAAATCTAAACATAAGAAAAGTCTGATATACCAGATAGGGTTGAGGAATAGAGATTTTAGGTACAATATTTTTTATATTCTTGTAAAATGAGACTAGCAAACTGGGTGCTTGCTTGGTCATATTGGAACACAAACGGAATTATTTTTTGTTCAGACCCTTGACCTGGTTCGAAATCAAAACCTGTGTTATATTGTCTATAAAAGTAATCCGAAATGAAGCAATTGACGAGACTTGTGAACTGGTTTGTTTGTTTGTGCTTTAACATCGTACTCAAGGGTATTTTACTTATATGACGACGGATTGTCCACTTCACGCTGTTCCTTACCTTACTGCGGTGGAACACCGAGAGGAAACCTCGTGCAGAAAAAAAACCGCGATTGCCGGAGCCACATAATGTGCCTCGCTCATATAACGGCTGGTCGACAAACGGATTCGATCCCGTGAACGGTACATCGAATAGGATTAGTAACCGCGCACACCAGCCGCTAAGACACGGCCTATTTATGAATTTGACAAATAGAGCCGATGTTCAGATGACAGAAGACCTTATGTTTCTGCGTGGAATCCGGTCTATATGTCTCTACGTGGGTTTGAATTCGATGAACGGATTGATAGTGTATACACCAAAGACAAAACACCAAAAGAATTGTGACCAGACTTAAATTAAATCTTTTCCTTTTGAAATGCCAAAATCGGACGGCTGGAAGGGAGCATTATGTTTTCCTGGTGTTCTTTAAACTAGGCAAACTGTATTACGCCCTGTGATTGACATCATTGTTTTTATCCTGTCTTACCTTTGTGTTTTGGTAGAGGTGTAAAGGTGGAACGCCGTCGTGTGGGCATATTAACATGAGGTATACGACATTAAACCCCAATCAAACAATGAAACAAACCAAAATATAATGGAGATCTCGCGTGACCAGATTGGAACTACGGTAAGCTGGAATGAATCGTAAACTATAGTCACCTAACAAGTTATCATAATATCAGTAAAATTCATTTAGATTGGTAATTTTGACATCGATCAGTGAATTCTTTAAATATATAAAGCGATATTGGGTCATTTTCTTATCGCTGTCGAGCAATTTGTGGAGATCAAGAACTTTGCAAAAAAGAAAAGGTTTGTATTTTCCCATTAAGAAATCTCTTTCGTATTTTAACGAAGGTGCATATACATGTATAATTGATGTAGTGCAAGAGCCAATAGAGCAACATCTTCTCTAGCCAAGGGTTTTATATCCGAGCTACTCTGCATTATAACCCTTGGCGGATAATTTATGTATAATGGACTCCGCTTCCTTGATTGGATGCGTGGGAACTTCTACGCATCCAACCAACTCAGTGAAATTATTGGATATGTACCTACAGCTACAGACACCAAATCACCGTATATGTGCCAACACAGCTATACAAAGTTAAACAAACTGTCAAAACTGGAGTACGACATTCAACATAGGTTATCTACGCTGGTTGGATGTAACTGTAAACAAATTGAGTTAACTATAACCTTGATCATTTTAGCCGCCAGGTGGCGTAGCTGAAACACTCGTTGTACATCAATTATCTGCCAAGGGTTGTAACGCAGAGTAAGTCGGATATAAAACCCTTGGCTAGAGAAGATGATGGTGTGAATAATACCCAGAAGATGTTCTCGCTGCTCAATGAACGAGATAGACAGAGGTGGGTATATGTATCTATGTATGCATTTCTGATCATTCAGTTAAATATCATTTCTAATGAAAAAACAGAAACTATCCCCTTTAAACAGGAAATCGAACAGAAAAGTTAAGAAAAAGAATCTTGCTGGAGTTATCAAATATTGTATCCACTGTGTTTCAATTGGGATCCAGGTAAAGAGTCTAAGAAAGACATAATTCCATTTGTATTCAATATGGTCAACCTAGCACCCGGTTTGCTAGTTTTATTTTACAGAAATATAAACGTTTAGTGACTTAAATGTGTCACAAATACACATTATAGCATACATGAGAAACAAAACTCTAAAGGACCTATAGGTTAAGGTACCCTATAGGTCCCTGTATCAGACAACTGGTAACTATAATTCTGCTTAGCGGACATATTCATTGATTAATTTCATTTTTGCTGTAAGACGAGTTCATAGGTTGGTCTATTCTAAACCATTGCACAATATCTTGTTTGCTACATATTAGTCACATAGTTACTATACCATGTACATTACCTTGTCTCGAGATTTCTGTAGTTTACCCATAACAACTCGAGATTAAGATCTATTTAGAAACTTGTCACTGTGAGTTTCTCTAGAACAAGAGATGATGCGACATCGCTTTGCCAGTGTGGTCAATTGTTAGAAATATATTTGTTTTATGTGTGAATGTAATTATATATTTGTGTTATGTGTGTAAATGTAATTATAGGTTTGTGCTATGTGTGTATATAATTATATATTTGTGTTATGTATGTAATTATATCCTCCTAAGACCCAGGGTAATATTCTTTGTTAGCTCTTCATGCCATTCAACATGGTAGTGTCTTTTTGGGCTATCTTGTGAGTTCGGGCATTTGTCCACAGAGGTTGACATTGGGTTCAATGGGTTGGGATTTCAATTTGCAATTTGATTATGAATAACTGGATTATAGTTGTTCAAAACAAGTAAGTGTTTGTCCACACGTGTGGACGAGGGGTCTTAAGAGGATATGACGGCGAATATCACCTACTTGTCTTTTTATTCTGCCTAACTTAATAAGGTGGAAACCCGAGAGGAAGGTCCGTGTCATCGCGCTTGACTTCCTTACTTGCCTTAGGTTCAGTAAGAAACTTGAAAACGTGTGCAACATCAAAGGGCATGATTAGTCGAAGACGTTAATCACTGAGCACCGGGCCCAAAATTCTTAGAATCTGCTATGTAGTGGTTAGCTAGTGCGCTTACTAATCCTACTTAGGTTTACCGTTTACGAGGTCTAGTCCGCCTGTCGACTATCAGGTATGTGAGCGAGTCACGCGATGTGGCTCTGGCAATCGCGGGGTTAGTATTTACGAAGTTTCCTCCCGGTTTTCCACCTTAATTAGGCAAGGAACAATGTGAAGTGGACAATCCGTCGTCATATAAGTGAAATATCCTTGATTACACCTTAAACCCCAATCACATAAACGAACAACTTGACACGGTCTTTCAAAATAAGGTTTTGTCAACAAATTTTGCTTATCGCGATTTTAGGCTTGGTCACCATAAGTTCGTTTTTAAGTCCAAATAGTATCGTTTAACAAGACAAAAAAGAATAGCTGGAATCCCAGATTGAAACACCCTAATTTAAGTTAGTGTTGATTGGTTTTGTTATGTTTTAATTTCCACACAGCCGACTACAATACTACTCGTTGAATTAGCTTCCTTCACTAGTTCAGAAAAATGTCTATAACTCGCGTTTTTTTGTAATAAGGCAAACGTATCTCGTTTTTGGACGAGATACTGTATTACAACTGTTGCTTGTAATCCTCTTTAATTGATGATAACCAGAGGTGCGATCAGGTTATGAAAATGGAAATTAATGTATTGTTTTGCACACAAAAAGTTTTACTTATGTATAGAATATGGTTTTGGGTGGTCTTCTCCTTTAAAATAGACTTTTCTATATTCTCCCTAAATTCAGAAAACACAGGTGAAATGAACTCAACCGTGTTGCAGTTGTGTAGCAATTGCCGGTAATGCAGAACTTAACCGGCACAAATCAATCAGTACTGTAGGTTTAACTGGTAGTGTAGAAAAACAAAATAACTTATTGTGTAGAAATTTGGTTTACCGATAGTGTAGCACAAAATCAACCAGTTGTGTAGAAACTGAACGCCTAACCAGTAGTGTAAAAAAATCAACCAGTAGTGTAGAAACACCAATTTCCTACGATTCTCGGGAACATTAAGGGAAAATTTAAAAACAAACGATGTTTTGTAATTTTGTTAAGATGTTACACTGTAGAAACTCGTTATCAACACTAACGGATATAAAGTCAACTTCTGCTCCTAGGATATACGAGATCGGGGTGGCAATCATCAAAATTGTTAAAAATGACATATCTATTCCTTTGGTACACATCTTTAATTTATCATTTACATCTGGCACTGTCTCCGAATGCTTCAAAAATGCAAAAATTACCCTGGTCTTTAAATCCGGCCAGCAAAACCAAATAGAAAATTACCAATTTCTGTACTCCCATCATCTATTGGTAAAATCCTAGATAAACTCACTTCTATTAAAGTTCTCCTCCATGTTAATAAAAATTAAATAATTTCTGATAAACAGTTTGGGTTTCGGGAAAACCACAATACTACATTTGCTACTCAATTACTTTATGACAGACTTTCCTGGACACTTGACGTTCATATGCCTATAATAATATTATATACTATTCAAAACATGTAGTTCCCATGATCAGTTTCACATAACAGACCTATGAACTTAATAATGAAAACTTCATTTATAAAATTATCACATTGCTTTTTAAAATCATGTAGTAAAGCGGATAGATATTTAGGCAGTTGTAACTTAGCTATAAAGCGCGAAAATAGACTAAATTAAAAAAAAGGCTATCAACACAAAATTTGACCAGACAATTTTATTGATTGAAAAAAACGGGTCAATAATCATAATTGTGCTTCAGTCTGACCAATGAATAGGTCGCCACATACCACCCATGAAGAACATGCAACACTTCTAGCTATAGTTTTAAAAGTTATTGAAACCATAGACACACTGGGAAGCCAGGTGAGGGCACCATGCAAAGTGGGGCTGAAGTTCTGCAGTTCTCCTTTAAGGAGGGAGATGTTGAGTTATTTGTGTTAGTTTTGGTAACGGAGTGATCTCCCTTACATACTGATTGGTTCAAATCACAGACACTTGTATCTAGCTAGTAAACATCCGCTAACAGTGACTGGCTTTGTCATTGATTACTTTTAATAATTATGCAGAAGAAAGGAAAAAAGCCTTCGCAGCAACTCCTACAATCGACATATAACAACAAATCAACCAAAATAAAAATGCGCCTGTGTGTAAAGAACGGTACTACTAAACACTAGTAAAACACTACTAAAAATGCTTCTCAAACAAACGGCATCTACATATAAAGCGAGAATAATCTTGTCAGACTTTTTAAAAATAAATAAGTAAAATGATAAAAAAAAGGTGATAGTAAAACTCATATTTCACCATAGCGACGATTGCCTGGGACGCGCATGCAGCTTAGTTAAACTCATGGGCTTCCTGGGCCTCATCTTTCCATTGTAAGAGTCAAAATGTGTAAGACGATATTTCTAAATGACCACCCCTTGCTGCCATTAGAGGCAAAAGCGTAGCAAGAATTTATTTGGACTATTTCAGAAACAAGCAGCCAATCATGACCGAGGAGTAGGCATTTTCCCATATAGGGTACACTGAAAAATGAAAGCAGAGAAAACAGGTACAATGTGTTTCTGATCTATTTTACGACAGGTTTACCTGTTTAATGCATAATTCTTTGAAGTAATTCAATCTTTTTTTTACACAATTTGTTTATACTATCGAATTGGCCCATTCTATGTATGTTCCGCAAATATTTATGTATTTATGTGAAATATTCCAGTTTTTCTATAAAATTGACAAGATCTGACCGTGTCAAATGTAATTTGAATTCCATCCAAGCTGTGATCAATAGACTAACACCAATCAACAACACGTGGCGTCAGTGAATAAGTGCTCAATATATAATACACGGAAACCGTCTATTCCCGTACTGAACAGCGGGCAGACTGTCTATCCTCTCCAGGTAGCTACCTGTATTTAAATAATGTAGTCAAGTTTTAACATCAAAGATAACGGTCTTCTAATTCAATTTGTTTATCGGGTGTGCTCTAGCATAAAGATCACTATGTCAACTTTGTGAATGTGCTATATTAATTTTAAAAAACGCAAGTTTTGAGCTGAGGGGGAGATGATCAGAACGATTCGCGGTTTATTTTACGGCGAACGACTGCTTTGTACAAACAACCAAATAGATTACCAATCCAATTCAAGTGGATAACTTGAGTTAAAATAAATACCACAGAGACAACAGATGCACACACAGCGAAGATCTGAAACATGGTCCTGGCGCCATACATCTGAGTTAGAAACCCACTTAATAAGTAACCTACGCTTGACCCCATCACCTTGACAACAAGTATGAGGCCCTGCATCTGACTTTGTTTGTCACCATGTACTTGGGTACTCAGATAAGATACAAGGGAGGACCACAGGATGGCAAACATAACACCTGCAAATAGAAAATGGTCAAGATTAAGAGACAGAGGCCCAAAAAGCAACCCCGTCCCAATCCCGCAATTCAAGAAAAACCGATAAAATATTATATTTCACATTTCAACTACATTAATTTATATTTTTAAACGTAAACGTGCATTACGTTTAACTGTGATTAAATTAGTGTTTAATTAGCGTATACAATACTTTAAAATATTTGACATGAAATGGCAGTCCTACAAAGTAATTTTTAGTGAAAGAAATATTAATTCTATACATCAAGTGACTTTCACAATAATAATGTATTGCATATGAGACCATAGAATGACATTGCATCAAATCCACAGACGAACTTTGTAAGTGCGCACAATTTTGAAAGCGGTTAATGTACAGTGAATTAGTTCTGCTTCGGAATACTCGAACAGCCAAGTACAGATTAAGTAGTCTTAGGGATGTTTGAGAAGTTAGAAGAATTAATTCACGTAAATTCTATTTATCAAATAAAATATGATCCCTTTAAATCGTTTGGGACAGTTCAACCGCCTAGCGTGCATTGGCGAAAATCAAACCGATAAACTGTAAACTGTAAAACCGCGTGTCTTCTCCTTTAATGGAATTGATTTAAATGAGAGTTAAGTATACACGAGAAACACTTCATTTTTTGTCGAAATTACCTTTTTCAACTCATTTTTCTGTTTAAATCGCTAAACAAGCAACGACAAGACTGTATAATACACGATACATAGGAACACAACATATTGGCTAGCATGTCGGAACATTCTTCGACTCTTTCCGTATGCGTAGTGATGTCTCGGAGGTGAATGGCAGCAAAAGTGTTACCTGAAAACGTGAATTTTAACCACCGCATGCGTGGAAAATAACAACTTCGCGGATTTGTTAAAAAAAAAACAACACCCAACAAGCCCGTTTGTCGGGTAAAATCACATTTGACGAAAACTCTTCCGTATTATTGCAAATAATACATATAGTTTCCTCTGTAAGTAATTTAATAATAATGTAGCTCGGATGACGCCATAATATCAACACGAAGATGACCTTCAGATATAAACGCTTTGGATAAGTCAGATAAAATATCATTCTAAACGCTATTCGCGGACCTACCTCGAGATTTCATGCGGAGATTGCAGCTCTAAGGTATCAGCGAGCCACATTTTCGCTGATTATCCCCTGTTTTTCGGGATTTTTTATTAAAAGAAGTTTACACCATACATTCGCCAAAATTTTATTCACAATAAAGTGCGGAAATGACATACTCCAAGATTTGTCGGATCCAAACCTTGATAAATCCAAGAAAATATAAATTTATTAAACGTACTTCC
>JAVFBX010227596.1:0-11003 GCA_034783855.1 Mopalia kennerleyi | reverse complement strand
GTTAATAGTGTGGCACACAAACAAATCAGACATATTTTTATCAAATAGAATTACTTTTGCCTCGCTGGGACTGGACTATGAAGGCATCATTTAGAGCATTGGAGGAACCCTTGTCTGGAAAAAAGAATGATTTTCCGCTCGTGTTTTTCGCCAGGATTTCTATTTGATTGTCAGCACTCTCTGTAATGGCTATTGAATCCACTCTAACACTACTAGCCATTATCTGTAAGAAACCAAAAAACACCAGATTACTGTTGACATGTTTTTGTTACAGTATTGATAGTTGTAAAATATATAAACCAGTTCAGAAAAGCTGCACGACGCTTTAAATCTGTTTACACTGTCCATAGATTAGCAAAGATGGCTTTGCGCTTTTGAACATATGGGGTTTCCATGCCGTTCGTGAGGTTATTTCATTCATACGACGGCGTACAGGCTCAATGGGTGAAGGATTTTACCGCCCATACCGCTCATAACAAACAAAGACAAGACAGGACAATCACTAGATAAACAAAAAAGGTATCACGTACAGATCGTCTTCATATGCTTCTCGGATTTAAGAGCACCAGCGCAACAGTAAGCTCCCTCCCACATGCCCGCTTTTTTGTTTAGTTCTGATTTATAGTATTACATACCGTTGATTGGTTGATTGATTAATTCTTCAGTCACTGCATGTTTCACAAATTTCAAACAAAATATTCAGTGGGAATAACCCGAAGGGCTTGTTGCATCCCAAAAGATAGAATAAATATATTAATAATTAGTTTAGAGTAAAGATTAACAGTTACTAATACATTTTAAGAAAAACCATATGTACAATTTAGTTCATTCCACAGAGCATCTAATAAACAAATATATAAGAGTTTTATTATTAATTTACTAATTCTTAAATAAACAACAAACATATTGATGATAAAAAACACACAAAATAATTTTGTACAAAATGAACCATGTGAGATAAAGAAAAAAACTGATAACGTATAATCCTGGAATAAGAATGTATAGATTAAGTCCAGAAGTCATTTTATTTGATCAAGGATATATGCTGACAATGCATTATATTTTCGACATATTTCAAAGAGAAGATTGTTATTATAATAAATTTGTGAATACAGTTTATTATAAATATAACTATATATTTCGTTAAATGGTAAAACACTAAGTTTTGAACAGAGGTATCGTGTGAGTCTGTTTCGTTGCCAACATAATAATTATTACAAAATGTTTTTGAACATTAAATATTGGCTGCAAACGTGTTGTGTTTGTGTTTACCCATAGTATATTATCGTATGATACATATTAATCAAATAGAGTATAGTAAAGTAGTAGGCGAGATGATTTGGTAAGACAGTATTTTATGTTTTTATTATTTCAATATTTCTAGAGAGATTTGGTCTTAAGATATCAATAAGTTTATCATTAATATGTATTCCAGGAAATTTAAAGATCTTCACGAATTTAATTCTTCATTATAAATGAATATTTTTGTTACACGGTAATTTGACATCTTCAATAGTTGAAAATACATAAATTATGGGTTTTTTTTCTTTAGATTTAGAGTCAATTTATTATCCATGAACAAATCGTTAAGATTAGATAGTTCTTGACCGTTGATTATTCTCCATGTCTCCTTTATGTTATTATTGTCGTTATTGAATTGTTCTTCAAAGAATTTTGATTTTGCAAGTTTAAGTTTTTGATTGAGTTTGTTTGTGTTATGTTTGTAATGCAGTTTCACTTTTCTTAATTAGATGTTCCCTATATAACTTGTTTTTTTTCTTGTGTTAACTTAACCAGGGAAGATGTTATCCAATGTTTTTAATAAAGATTTTCCTAGAAAAAGTTGAAAAAGTTGAAACAACTTGAAAATATTTTATTATAAATATGTAGAAATATTTTACTGAATGTACTTGTGGCTTCATTTACACAATTATTTTCATAAACTTTTTCCCAGTCAGCCTTTTTTTATTTCATCAATAAAAAGTTCTTCCGGGCTGAACTGATTAAAAGTTTGGTATTGATGACAATGCGTTCTTAAAAGTAAAGTCAAGGTTTGTAATGATACAAACAGGAAAAAGAGCTGATATATCACTTTAAAAAATTCCAGCGAGAGCATCGTTATCATGAAAATTAGTAAAACTGTGATTTATGACAAAAGTAGAATCTTGATTAACTCGAGTAGGTTTTGTGTTTTTGGAAAAAGGAAACGTGGAATATCGTAATGTAACTGCATCAGTTCTTAAAACGATTTTGTAGGATAATGATCACTAACTTGCAAACGATCTATATTCAGGTCACCCAAAATTACACGTTTATTTCTGTCATGATATCTGTCATGCTGTTATTGAAAAGATTCACATTTTTACCTGGAGGTCTGTAAATAAGCCCTATGACAATAGTAATTGAGTTCAGTATTAATTCGGCAAATACAGATTCATATCCCTCATCATTTGAAGTCAAATCTTCTCGGAGCTTACAGATATTTACATATATCATGTACGTAAATAAAAACACCATCGCCTTTTGTTTATCCCTGGAAAAGTGCAAAAGTTCATTGTAATGATATTTTAAGCTTCGAGAGTTTGTGAAATGTTGCAAATGACAAGAGTTTGATGTAATTTTCTCTTGTATGGTATTGTGGATAGTGCGCTGATCAAAGTTTTTGGATTGATGTCAGGCAATATTCATAGAATGTTCAGTCCCATTTGACGTATCATCATTACAATATTCTTTATTATCACTAATAGTATTTAGTATAATAGGATTAAAACATATATTTGTCAAAATCTGGTAAGATGTGAGAATATTTGTTTAAAGTTATATATATATTATTCTATCTAACTTTCATTGAAGATTGGGAGTTCAGATAATGGATACACAATACAGAAATATTGTCTTGTATTGCAAGTATTTAGAATGGATAAAATTATACCTTATGATATACATTGACACTGTTTGCTGCAAGGCTATTAATTACTCATAGTAATAATAACTATGATAGGTGACAAATTTATAACACATAATGTCAAAAAACATTAGAATAAAATAACATATTTAACAATATTAGAACAATAAACAATAATGTCATTACCACGCGATTGTTTGAAATGCACTCCTAGTTTAGGAATAATTTTAAAATGATATAGAATATAGGTAGAATTTATATTGATTATGATACAAGTATTTGTATTGTTTTGTGTTTTTATCGGTCTATATATGACATTTGAAGAATGTAGACAATGTAGAATGTAGAAAATTTTACATAGATACATACACTGAATAATGTTTGGGTCTGATACATACACGGCTATAATTAAATAACAGTCAGTTTATTTCAGGATGTTTGACAGATGTACTTCCCTGTCATTAACATATAATTATCCCTTCACAAAACTAACTTTTTCCCAGCCTTGTATGATATATTAATGTATTCACGGAAAGAGTTGTTTGCTTGTCTGTATTCATGGTCCAGTGGTAAATACAGCTTTAAGTCTTTACTTGAAACACACTGCCCTCAACCAGAGGGTGATGGCAATTAGAAAGTGTGAAACTGCTTATTGAGTAATGTGTACTACATTCAGATCAAAACCGGCATATTCATACAATGTCTTTCGGTGGACTAACGGGATGTTAGGGGAGGCCATTTTAAAATTGGACTAAACATTTGCTTTGCAAGTCGATCTGACCTGGCTTAATTTCGCTAAAATAGCTGGGGCACGGATTCTTGAGATTTTTTAGCCAAAATTTTCTGTGAACTTATAATGGAGCCAGCGCAACGGATGACGAAAATCGCCGTTCTACCATCCTCTGTTGTCTCTAGCTCAAATAGCTCCAGGGGGCAGGCAACTAAATAAAAAAATACGCACCATTTGAAGTATACTGCTGCCCGTAACATCAACGATTTGAGCAAAAAGTTTTTAAAATTTGAATGGTTACTTCTAAAATCAAAATATTACTGTCACTTTAGGGCCTAACCTGAATGTTTTGTAATTCTTACCTCTTGTTGTAAATCAGCTATATGCGGTGGAAAGGTTTCTTTACCATCCGATACCAGTAGAATGACACTGCCTGCTGGATTCTGGCCGCCATAAGATAGCACGTCTAACGCTTTCTTCAAACCTGTGAAGCAACAAAAATAATTAATAACTTCCCTTGTTAAAACGTGGACTGGTAAGGCCAGAGATTCACGTGAGCTAGTAGACAACGAAAACGGTTGCAACAACAACACGCACCTGTAACCAAGCAAACAATCAAAGCCGAAAGTCGGTTGAAAGATCGATTCTTATTGGCTAGTGTCATCGAGCTGCCTCCGGGAGCCCTCTGGTGGCCTTACCTAACAAACCCTGTCTTTTGAACCAGCGTGAGTGTTTGGCGTACGGCTGTTAGTCGATTGCTGGTTATACGAGCGTATCAACAATGTTGACTCATGTGTTATGTAGATAGAACAACGACATCACGTGATTTTAATGTAACTTACGAAAAGTGATCGCAGCAGCTTTGACACCGGGCTCATCGTTTTCCCAATTAAAATCAAAATATAACAATTCAATACAATTCTTGTCTTTACACCGTCTTGTTTTCTATTGCATAAACACTAATACACTTCTACACTCAAATTTCTTCATCTGATTTAAGTGAAAAGTAAACATTTATGTTTTTTTTTTATATTATTGTTTTTATTTGTATCGCTGCCAATCTTCTCCCATCAGTTAGGAGTTCTCTTTGGCTCTGAGATAATCAAAACGTTCATCCAAACCAACCTCTAATGGGTTAAGAATTCTACCTATTAGGTCACTTGTAGCCAGCAATAACAAGACAAACGGTGACTGAAAAATATTATGCAAAGAAGTCAATGGGCGTGAAAATTGTGAAGTATGTCAATTCACAGTTCTCATCACACCATCAAATGTGCCTCTATTTGACCCAGAGTGTATGGAAAACACCCACATTGAGTGGTAGTATCTCACAAATGTTAACCTACCGTCTCCGATACTGGTACCCCCTTCCGCTAGCGTTGGTATCTTCCTCACTAGTTCCTTTCTCGTGGTATCATTGACTGGGGTCAGATAGGATTTTATAGCAGCCTCTCGACTAAACCAAACAATGCCTAATTCTTCACCATCAATCACTACGTTGAGGATGTAGTTGTTTACAGCCTGTTAATACAGCATTCAAATAACATGTATGTGTTATCCGTTGGGGATTTGTGTTTGTTTGATTGGAGAATTGTTTTAATTTTTAATTAGATACATAGCTACTGAAAAAAAGTTTTGTCTTACTCTTAGAATATTGAGTTTACTCTTGTCACGCGGTTAGGTTTTTGGTGGGAGCCAGGTTAAAGAGGTCGATCGCAGAACGGTTTTTCTCTGTGTAAAATTGGATTGCGTTTGGCAAACTAGACAATACAGATGTTCCTGTAACATTTTGAAGACTGCCAAGAAGGTTTGTAAGTATAGTGCAAAGTATTTTTTTGTCATTTTCCTGTGTATATTGGCATTTTTTTGTAATCTTATAACTGATGGTGTTGTTGTTTCGCAAAAGAGATTATTAACGGGCAAGCCTCCTCAGTGGGCTAGTATCCTAATATATTGTCGGTGGAAACCTAAACCGCTAATTACCCATTTATTGTTTTTCATCATGCTCCCCGATGTGTCTAATACAATGACGGTACGTTTTATGCTGTATTTGACCAATCTGAAGGTTGGCTTCGTTGATTGGACTTGCCTGGGAGCGTTTGCGCCATCTTTGAAGTCATCATGTTCACGCATAACCTAGAAACAGTTAAACGTCTATATAGTCAAGAATTAAAGTACTCTAAGCAACGCGTAAAATTGATAAATCCACACGCTACATGATTGTCTTGAGCTATCGAAACGAATTAAAAAGTAAACAAAATTGGCGGCAGATATTAAGTACTATCATTATATCATTAATTTCCCGTTCTAGGTCCGTATAATAAGTCTAATCGGCAAATATAATAACCCATATCAATAAATGTTTCAATGTACAGTTAATGCCATGTAGAACAGGCACTACATCACAAGACAGCACTATGAGAGCTATTTAGCATACAATAACCTTCTACATAAGAAAGCTAATAACTCAAGCGATCACAAAGTTTTAACCAACCAATAGAGCTGGTTTTTATTTTTTCACAATGACAAAGCATTTGGAGAGAATGCCCCAGGCAATAAGCGTTAGGAGTTGGAATTAAAGATTCCTTTAAGTGTGTCATTTATAACTGTTCATTACAGTTCCAATTGCATGATGGCGATAAACACCAACTAATAGCCACTTAACTTGATGTGGTTTTATTATGTTTGAAAGCAAATCTTCGTCAGCATAATAATGTTTGAAAAATATTGCCTGTAGCATGGTTTTTTAAATTCTATTTAAATAATATTTTGGTCACATTAGTTCCAGTGATTTTGGCGACTTACTAAGCTTTTCAATAGAAGTGCGACCGCATGAATTGTGACATCGGTATATTACATTTATGTGTTTTAGTTCTTTCCCCCCAAGTGGCTTATATGCGACTAGGGGTTTTTTTCTCAAAAAAAGAACTAAATCAGTTCTAAAGGGAAACGGCATAACAATGGGATAATTTCAATCAAACAGCAGAGATTTTATAAACATCAATATAAGCTCTATAAACATCAATATAAGTTCCACAAACTACTAGTTCAATCAGCCAAGCGGGAAGTCCTATAAGTGAAGTCCCAAATTTCTTCAGCTTTATTTGCTCTTGTCACATTTTGTGAGATAGAGATAACTAGAAATACAAAGCATGATGTACCATGCCAGTTTTATTAGATACGGAGTAACAATACAAATATTTTTTAAAATAGTCCTGGGAAAAATATAACAGTTTTATTTTCAAAAAGACTTCCGTACTAGAATTATTGCATTGACGTGAAAATATTGATTATTATCCCTGTAACAAATATTTCGTATACAATCATAACAATGATTTCTGGTGGTATTCATCACTGTATTAATTGCCATACCCACATTGACATAATAACTATGATAAGTGGAATTTTAATATTCATACAACATCCTTACTCTACTCGGTATGAACCTGTGTATTATAATAAACACAATAGTCATCTTTGTGTTAATTAGTAAACTATTAAAACGCCATTATAATCTTTATAATGCCCTCAATAAATAATAAGCATAAAATTTTCCTTACATTATTCGTGGTAATAATGATGATAGGGTTGACCTTCTTCACAGGTCTTGACTCTACAGTGCTAATAAGTGCCGTGTGAAAACATTATTTAAACAGGATAATTCTGTTTTAGGCACTTTTGAAATGACAGAATATTTGCCAGGAATGTACACACAATCTTGGTTGAGGAATAAGTCACCAAATACCCACAAAGATAATTAACCTACCTCCCAGACACTTTTTTCGTCACATTTCGTGTTGTGTTGTGATGGTGCTTGTCGGTTATGAAGAGTATTTGGAGAGGTGGAATCGCTGTCACAAAATTCTGTTATCTGGAATAAGGCGGACAAATTTAATGACTTTTTTCTTTTTGTTACTTAGGTAACATTTAGTTCACCTCCTAAGGCAGAAGACAAAGATATAGTATTGCTGTCAAAACCCAGCGTTAAGATATTAAAATACTGTTGTGTTTTAGGAAAGAGAACAATTTTGAGTAGCCCATATCAATACTAACAATCAATAAATAAAAGTATCAGCATAATTTGCATTAATTGAAGGTTAACAGTAAGAAACAATGACGTCAGACAATTTTAGTTCTACCCGAGAGAGAGGCTTTGGGAAATACTCGAATTGATAAGGCACTTGGAATGTGTCCGGTTTGTTTTTTCGCTGACTATATGCAAGTCAAACAAGAATTGTTCCAGTATCTGGTGGACAAAACCATAACTAAGTTAAGTTTTTGGTTGTGTTTAAGGATTATGAGTATTCCATCGTTAAGTGAAACCAGCATGTCTATACTCCACCCTACACGGACGGGAATAGACAACAACTCTGAAATGAGATGGATTGAGTTGTTGATTGATTGGTATTTTACGCCGTCCCTAATGATAGTTCCATTTTATGACACGGCGGTGTATTCCAACAAAATCTACACTACTACAATCATAAAATTTACAGTGTTTCTAATCATGATGGGCATAACACCAATCATATGTGGATTGATGGATTGCCAAAAGCATAAGCCTTTTAAAACCCACTCAGAAGTCTTCGCTGTGTCATGTGAACTTCCCATTCCATCTTTTGCTTGAAACTAGGTGATACATACACACTGTAAACCCAATTGAGTCACAGCTCTTCGTTTCATCGCATAGCAGACAATTCAATAGCATGGATATGAAGCAAAAATAACCACAGAAAAACTACATACATGGGGCAATTGATGATTGTACATAAGCGATCCGTATTTGCCTTGAACGGTTGTCTTATCCACAAAGCGACAATAATGATTCGGTAACCCGTTCTCAAAATCACACCGAGCATTATTCTTTTTTACATCATACAAATCACCTGAAAGATAAATCATCAAACAAATAAATAAATAGATTAATCATATTTAAATTGCAAGTGAAAGGTAGCATCTCACAATGAGCATATAAAATCACGAAACAATCTGATTCATCTTATATTGCAAAACGTATTACTATTTAGCCCACCAGCTGAAGGCTGATTCCAATTCGCCAATCGGGGTGCTACATTTTCTTTAGTAAGAAATATTTACCAAATACGTTTGAAAACAAGTTCTTCATGTAACTCTTGCACATGACTGAGTTTTGGCCAACTGGAGTGTGGATTATATTTATAACGAGTATGCAACATAAAGGCCGCGTAACTTAATGTTTTGATTGTTGTTTAAGATGGTCGTGCCACATGGAGCAGTTTGCACGTCAGAAGGTATTAAAAATACTTTTATTAATATCCATACACATTAAGCACAAGGCTTACACCGTGTACATCAAGTAATGACTTGCAATTGTTGATTTAAAATGATAAACAGTATTAAAGTTAATTGTATTACAGCAAATATGGAGAGAAAGAAGTATGAAATAATTAGTAACATGTATTGATTTCCACTAATATATAAAACGTAACACAACATGCCTTGTGAAATAAGATAGTTATCTTATGTTGTGGTGACAAACGTTTGACCCTCAGTGGTGTGTAGGCCCGCTCATGGTTCACGAAACACCTTGTCGTGCAAATAAAATTACATACGGCATTAACAATAATTATTGTACAGTTTTCACGCTTTGAAATCCCATCTGAGCCATATAAAAGAAGAGTCGACTCAATATATCCAGTATATCCGGATAGCATTATATCATTTTGTTTCTTTAAGTTGTCAATTGCGGACATTGCAGGAGATAATGGTCTGCTGTTTCTGTGCTGTTTACACAGTACAAGGCTGGGAGTCCGAAATAAAGTTGGCGAACAAATCATACTTGAGTGAACAGCATACATCACGTTATCTAGAAAGTATAGTATATTAGCTATCCGGTCACCGTTATAATACCATACCGGTGGTTTATTTATAGGAAATAATATATAAAGATTTGTTTTAAACTCAGAGTTGCCTGCAAGTGTTCTTATATCAGTATGTAAAGAATTGCAGTCACGAGTTGTTGCGGGGAAAAAAGATTTAGCAAATGACACAGTTTGAGTGTAGAATGCGGTAAGCCTAGTCGAATATCTGTTGCCGTACGGGTTTCTGACGTGTACTGGTCGAGGTATTCTATTAATCAACGTGGAAAGAGATGGATCATTAATTATTGTGAGGTACGCACAAAGACGGTGCATCTTTCGCCTTTCTAGAAGCGTATTAAAGCCAGATTCTTCATATAAAAGCACAGTTGCTGCGCTTTTAGTAAGTCCAGTTATTCATAAATATAGCTTGCACACCCCTTAAGGGCATCCCCAGATAAACCGAGTGACTTAAGTTTAGCTAGAAGTCTTTTATGCCATACGCGGCCAAAGGCTTTGGAGATGTCGAAAAATAACAAATATATTTCTTTACCATCATCCAGAGCCTGGCACAGATCTTGGTAAATGTCAAGTAATTGAAGCACGATAGAGCGGCCTGGTAAAAACCCGTATTGATATGGCGAGACAGAATTGTGAATAATGCGTTCGAATATTTTACTGATGCAACTAAGTACAGAGATGGGACGGTAATTACTCACTGAAGTCGGTTCACCCGACTTAAAACTGAGGTTCACACTGGCTAACTTCCATTGTGTCGGAAATCTACATTTTTTTAAAGGCAAATTTAGTAGGCGTGCTAAAACAGTGTGGAGTCCGGGTCGAGCTTGAAACAGAACTCTGGGACTTATTAAATCCCGAACAATTGATTTATTTGTGTCGATAAGACTGTGTTCTTCCAAAATTTCTTCCGTTAATATAGTTATCGTAATAAGCGCTGGGCAGTTGTGGCCATCAAGTTCAAGAACATCAACTGATCAATCGTCGACTTGAGGTATTGAAGAAAGTAGCCATTTAGTAAATTGGCCTTTGATAGTATAGCGTTAATGTGTTATATCGTAAATAAAATGTCAGATTCATTTGTTAGAGAAAAAATCTGAAATCTGAAATTTGCATTTGAATTTTTTAGTAAATCTTTACATAGTTTCCACCAGAATTTTTTCTAAATAACACCATTAGAGATTTTGTTCCATATTTTATCCTGATGACTAAGTTTTGCGTTTTTTATCACAGTATTCACTTTATTACGGTATACTTTATAGGCATTTATATAATGGATCGTTTATACTTTCGCGACCCCGCGAAAAGTTTATCGAGCGTTTTCATTTCTTTCTTAATTTCACTAGTAATCCATGGCTTATCACCTGCATAAATTGTAACGGGTTAGCAGGGAATACAACTATCTGCAACTGATAAAATAGTATTACGAATGAAGGTTTAAAGGCCCCCTAACCGTGGGGTGACCTAATTTTGGCTCCAAAACAAAAATCGGCGAGTTTCTGTATTTTCCAAG